>JAQIXJ010002503.1:0-15630 GCA_034700185.1 Phthiracarus laevigatus | reverse complement strand
AGTGCTAAATGAAAAAAATAAATAGTAATGCGCTTTATGCATTGGCGTATCCAATTCGTTGTGTATTCGTTAAGATCTCAATATCGTCAGCATAAACACTATGCGCACTCAGTCGCGTAAAGACAGAAAGCAAATCTATCTCTGATCTAAATTATGGAAACATATAAAAACTGGGAAAGTGTTTTTTGTATTTTTATTTTGAGTTTTCATTCAAATCGATGCAAGTGTACTTATTATTTTAAAATAATTTTTAAACGAAACATTTTATTAACTATTAACATATATTTTATAGATATATAATATTAGATAACCTTATATTTAGTACTGGAATATTCAAAGTTTCAAATTCTACAATAATATAAGCGAAATAAAAAGCTAATTAGTTATTAAAATATACTTATTATTAAATAAAACTGGTATTTGTTTAAAAAGATATTTAAAAAATTTTAAGCAAGAAAATAGTATAGTATTTTGCCTTTTGGGAAACCTGTTTATTAAAACTCACTAAATTAATGCTCATTTTTATTCTTTAAAAAACTAAATGAAGTAAATTGAGCACTTTATAATGTTGGTTTTTGTATTTTTTAATTTGTGAAGATTATAATTTCTAGTTTTTGTTCAAACTTCAAAATCTTCTAATTTTTCATTTAGCTAATGTTGCTAAACAGTAAAAAACTCACGATTAAAACTAATTTATCAAACTTGTAAACCAGGATAGTATATTAAAATCTATTTTCAATACAATAAATTGTAAACACAAGGACTCCTGGACGAACATACAGACAGACATAAATATTCAAATCTAAAAGAACACTTATCAAATAATAATTTTCATTTATCATTACTTACATGCTAAATCATTTTAAATAATTATTTATTCGAACTTTATAAAATAAAAAAGCATTTATTTAGTGATATCATAACATTTCGAATATTTCTAATTGTCAAAAAGCTCTCTAATGTCTAAATTGAGGTTTTAGTTTTTATTTTTCTAGGTATGAGGTCTACTTTTAAAATTTTTTTAGGGAGGAAATAAACTTTTCAGTCTCCTCTGGAACACTCAGAGTATATGCATCTTTAATATTACAAAATAAAAATCTTCATGTATTATCTTAATTTATTAATATTACATTACATCAAAAATATGGCCAAATTGGGTTTAATAGGAGAAAATTAAGGATTAAATTGAGTCAAAAATGAACATAATTGGATCAGATTTAAGCTAAAAACAGTCAAATTGTGTCAAAAATGGCTTAAATAGGGTCAAAACAGGGCTTAATTCTGGTCAAAAATAACTTTAAAATAGGGCTTATTTGGTCAAAACTGACACAAACTCGGTTCAAAAATGTTTAATTCCGGGGCAAACATGAATATGTTCTGATGTCACACATCTTACAAATTATACTTAAACACGTTATGACACGCACCTATATGTTTCTTTAAGACCTGTTTTGATGTCAACTCGTCGACAGCTAAACTAAGAATGAACAATAATATCCTTAAGACTCACAGAAGTAATATCTATAACAATGCCTTAAAGTATTTAAAAATTTTTATCGAAACAATAATAATTAAAATTTTTATTTGTTTAAAAATAGAAATCAATAATATAAGCCAACAATAGATTCAAAGTCAAAGTTAGCGCATTACTATTGTTCATTCTAGTTTTGTTACTAAAATGAAGGTTGAAATATTTTAAACCAATCCAAACAGAAAAACAAGAATGAACATTAGTAATGCGCTATTTTTTGGCCCTATTAAAGCCATATTTGACCAATTTTTGAGCCAATTTGAGCTATTTTTTGGCCCTATTAAAGCCATACTTGACGAAGTATTGACACTTTTTAGCCAATTTGAGCCAATTTTGTTCAATTTAGTCTGATATTTGTGATCAAAAATTATTATCAGACAGACACACATAGGTACAGAACTTTCAAATCAAATAACTCAAAGTGAGCTAAAAATTAATTTAAATCATTATTTAATTAAATGTTTAAAAATAATAAAAAATAAACAGCAATGTTCTATGTATTCCCATTTATTTAACACTTAATTCATTAAATATGATGTACTTATAATAAAAAATTAGATTACAGTTTGGACACTTTGTCTTAATTATTGAAACTCTGGAAGCGCGTTCACAGATTTCTACTCTTTCCGTATCTTTTCACGGTTAATAAATCACGTGAATTAATTTTTATTTATTTAATTAACTTTTATAAGTTTTCGAAAAATAAGGATTAAATTGAGTCAAAAATGGAAATATTTGGATCAGATTTAAGCTAAATATCAGTCAAATTGTTTCAAAATTGGCTTAAATAGGGTCAAAACAGAGCATTATTCTGGTCAAAAATATTAAAATAGGGCTTATTTTTGCTTTCAAACAGAAAAACAAGAATGAACATTAGTAATGCGCTCACTTTGACTTTTAATCTATTTTTGGCTTACATTATTGATTTCTATTTTAAAACAAACAAAACATTTAATTATTATTGTTTCGATAAAAAATTTTAAGTACTTTAAAGCAATGTTATAAATAATACTTATGTGAGTGTTAAAGATATTCCGTTTTCATTGTAAATAATAAGACTATAATTTTAAAAATGTAACTAATTATTGGCTTGTTTTACGTAAAAATCCAATTGTAAGAAAAATATTTTAATATAGTGGAAGCGAACAAGCGTAGAGAAAAGATACGGAAAGAGTAGAAATCTGGGAACGTACATCCAATCCATGCCGGATTTTCTTATATGTTGTATGCCGGTTATGTATGAGCATGTATGAACAATTTTTTGAAACATGTCTACTACAAATATGAATATCAGACATGGATAGGATACGCGTGACCACTAAATCGGTCACCAAAAAAATTGCGTAATATCGATTTTTGTAAAACTTCCCATACATGATAATATATAACCGTTCTACTACATATATGAATATCAGACATGGATAGGATATGCGTGACCACTAAATCGGTCACCAAAAAAATCCGAAATATCGACTTTTGTAAATTTTCCAATGCATGTTAATACAAAACCGTTCTACTTTATATATGAATATCAGACATGGATAGGATATGCGTGACCACTAAATCGGTCACCAAAAAATTTCCGTAATATCGATTTTTGTAAAATTTCCCATACATGTTAATACATAAACTTTCTACAACATATATGAATATCAGGCAAGGATATTTTAAACTATCCAGAGACCAGTCTGTCTGTCTGTCTTTCTGTCCGTCTGTCCGTATGTTTGCAGTCTTATCTTATTTTTCTTTTACTTTTAAGGAAACTTTTCATTTCACTTGTATTTTACTTTGGCTTTAAAGAGTTTTTTGAATTCAATTGTATTTTACTTTGACTTCTAGCGAAAGTAAAAGTCATAAAAAGTTCTAATTTTGCTTGAACTTTCAAAAAACGAAACAACACTACTTATGAGTTGGTCGTATATAGTATATGGTCGTATGCTCTCTACGTTGCAAAACTTCTTAGAATTGACGAAATATTTCCATTTACAAGAGATTGACAGAAAAAAAACTGATAAATATTTAATAGATCAAAGTTCTAATACCTAGGCATTTGTCTTCTTATCATTAACTATTAAAAATATCGATACAGTCATAAAATCGGACATTGCTGTTATCATTAGTATTTGGTCGCTCGATTAAATGATTCACTCGCTCATTTTCATTTATACTATTTGTATTGATTTAAGTTGAACATTTTAAAGAAAACAATGCATTATTTAAGAAAAATCATCTAAATCTTATTTTATGAAAGTTATTGGAATACATAACTATTTATTACATTTCTATGCATCATCAAATGAAAACTGAGCTATCTATTAACTTGCCATCTTTGTTTATTAACAATAAACAATCAAAATATGTTTTTGTACAATTATCTTTTTTGTTAAATACAATAAAGTTGTTTTATTATTGTCTTATTAACAACTTGTTTAAAATTATATTTACTGTATCTTTTGTAACTTAGCTGTGAATGAATTCTTAATTTACTGAAATTAACAACTCTTAATGATTTCTAATATGATTCAATATAAAAACCCGTAAGGTTTTAAAAACTATTCTTTTATTGTAACTAATTCCCCTAAGTGAAAATGTAATTTTAAAAAAATAATCCTTCAAGATTTTCCAGATTGGCGAACCAATGAAACTAAATTAGTGTCAATTAGTTTAATAATTTTACTTGTTCATGTATAAGCAATACTACAAAACACAAACATGCGTAAAGGGCAGTTATCTGAATGGTAATTCTTTGGTTTCCAAAGTCCAATAAGTAACTCATTTTTTTAGATTACAACTAGTTAACTTATTCGCGTCATAGACATTGTGCACGTTTGCGTCACTCGTTAAAACCACTCATAAATTTTTGGCGCTTAGTTTAGAAAGTTGATGCTATATACTTAATGCCAATTAGATAGATTTTCGTATTGGTTTTATTGTTTGTTGTATTTGACTTTTTAAAAACTTTGAATTTGTTTGTAATAAACGATACTACAATAAAACTTATATATTTATCTATTTTATATACATCGAAATTATGAATAATGCGCGATTATTTTGAAGTTATTATTTTTAATTATTTATTTAAAAACTTAAAGATTATTAAAACTTGCTATCATGAATTATCTCATTTTAATAAAAAGAGACTTTTTATTAGTAAATCCCTCTTTAACTTTATCTTTTTTCTCATTCAACATAGTTTGAACCACTTTTTGGAACTTGTAATTCACACTTTAATCATTAATTTTTTAAAACATTTCCGTCTTTCCCATTTTTAAAAAGTGAAACTAACCAATTTGACAAATCATTTTTACATCGAAACTGTAAACTTATAGTTTTTTAAAAATTTAATATATTGCAAATTGCTTTCACATAATTTATTGGTTGGTCAAAATAAATGGTGTTTCATTTTAATTTTAAATTTAATTTGCATCTCAATTGAGAATTTTTTGAATTAATTCAGTTGAATCGAATTACAACTTGCGTTCTTTGTTATCATAAGACGCATGGTTCTCATAGCTTAATTAGAATAATTAATAATTATGGATTTTTGAATTTTTTATGAATAATTTCGAAAATAAACATCAAACAGGTGAATTAAAAAATAACCGTTCTTTAGTCTTTGACCATTATATTATAGGTACGTATCTTAATTAATGCATTTTTTAATTATTTAACAGTTCTAGATTGTGACAAACCTAATTCAATTTTTATCTAAAGTGCGTTTTTTATTCGAGTGATTGTTTCGTAAATTGATATCTTGTACTTGTCTTAAACAGTAGAACAAAAGCACAATAAACATTAATTATTTGTTAATAAAATTTCTAATATAATTAGCATTCAATTATAAATTTTAAAAAAACTGACATTAGGAGTTTTAGCTAACCGTTTTTAAAATAAACCTTAAATGCTAAACAATTAATCAAATTTTCCCATAATTATTTTTTATGATTTATTGAATTTATTATAAATAAGTTTGGTATTTGTTTCGCTAAATTACTTGAATGCAAATTGTCATATTAAAGGTAACAATATTGTTATATTGTATTTCTAGTTTTAATTGGAATTATATTAATCATTACATAGATTAGTCACATCGGCATCAATATCTAATAAATGTTATCATAAAAATGTTATTTAAAATAGTTTAAAAAGTTATATTCTTATATAAAAGTAAAGCTTCGTAATTATAACAAATGGAAAACTGTTCACTTAAAAGTTTTATTGAAACTTATTTGTTCTTAAATATTAATTATAGGAAATATTGTTAAAAAGTATACTTAAGAAATATCATTGTTTTGAGCCTGTAGTCTATTTTTTCATAGCAAATAGACAGGTGAAACTTAAGTTTTTTTCTTATTTTTGAATTTCATTGTTATTGATATTGCAAATCTTGGAGAGTTTTTGAGGCTTATTTGGCATTCGATATTTTGTAAGTTCTAAATGTTATATATAAACAAGAAAGACACATTCATAGAGAGCTCACTTTTTCAATGCTTATATTACAAATATATTAGCTTTTTAGTCAAGACGGCGAAACTCCAAATCCCATTATAAATATATAAAATCGGTGAAATCCTTTTATTAAGATAAGACTGCGAACATACGGACAGAAAGACAGACAGACAGACATGGTCAAATCCATAAGCTCGTCTTTTTTTAAAAAAAGTGAGCTAAAAAATGACTATACAGTCTCTTATACTCTACTTTGACGTTTTAGTTTAATAATTTGAAGACAATAATTTATTATCTTTTGTTAAGATAAATGTGATAAGATTCGAGTTTATTCTTTGCATCACGAATCAAAAGGTGAAAAATGGAGTAGTCGGTATTGCTGTTAAACATAATACTTAATAAAAAGTCAATAAAAGATTACGTAGCAATAGGTATAATTATATAGAATTCATTTTTTTTGTTTATAAAAGACTATTTTCTAAATATTATCAAAATATTTTTGTAATTTAATTAAATATTTCATTCTCGTGTGCTTGTGTATAAAATTTTAGGAAAATTTGTTTTATTCAAAAAAAGTGTTTACTCACTTAAAAAATACTTGAATTAGAGTGAACGCTAAAGTAATGTTTATTCTTGTTTTTGCATTAATTGTGATATCGCAAATTGATTGGATATATAACAAAAAATTAAATTCACTACGCATTGTAAGAAATTTGAAAATTATTATTATTTTAAAATATTAGTTCTTTATTTTTCGTTTTAAAAACATTAGATGCATTATGCATAGAATTATTTGGTAACTACTGTAAGAGGAAAATTAAAAGGTTTTTACTCTAGTAACTAAAACTTTTAACGTGTTAATTTTCACTAAGATATCATAAATCGGGTATGATTTAAAAATACAATGAATTAAAAAAACTTTTGAATTTAAGTCAAAAACAAGATTGATATGGTTATAATATCTGATTTTAGTTGATTTCAGTTATTAAAGTTACAGTTTCAACTTAAATATAAATGAAAAACATGAAAAACTTAATCATAAAATATTTCATAAAAGAAACTTTAAATACTTAAATGTTCATAAAAGTTAATCAACTTTATTATATACAATTCTGAATATTTTAATCAGTTGGCGCTTTATAAGTTGCTTAATTAATTTTTAAAACAAATTTAAACTTCCTGTAAATAAACTTAGGACCATTTAATCTCTATCCCGACTCGACAACCAATAAAATTATTCCATGATAAAAATTATGAAGATTAGATATATTTAATAGAACATTGAGTTAAGTTTGTGTTGGTTGAATATGAAATTTTAATTTTGCTTTTATTTTACATTTACATCAAGCAAAAGTAATAGTCTAAATTTCGCATCATTCAATATTACTACCAAAATCGTAAAATCGCTAGTTAAAAGTATTTTATTATGATTGAAAAATTAGATAAATGTGTTTGGTTGTTAAAGATAACAAAAACGACACAAATTAGTGTTCAAGTCTAGTTGTTGTAAAATCTAAGTTGTTTGAAACTTTGACCGATTGATAATTGCCAAATGATTTATTAATGCGAATCTATTTATAATTATGTTAAAAAATTTATATGAACTTTACAGTTTCAATGTTATAAATTAAAATACCATAAATAAGGATTTATAATTGATTATGCTTACTAAAAAAACATTTTTGACAGTTTTTGTATAGAATATTTGAGGTATATTTGATTTTTAATAATGAATTTTTTTCAATAATTGTAAGTTATGAAGTAAATAAAAATACAAATTAGGTTATAAAAACACAAATATCGTCAAATGTCTCATAGGTTAGTTTGAATTTGACATATAAAAGCTAAAATAAATACATATTTAAGTAATTCGGAGATCACTGGTGACATTCGTCATAAATGGAAAAACTTCTTCAAAATGTCAAAACACATCTTAAAATTTGTTAACATTTACCTCTAATAGTGTTATTTAAATGAATTGATTTTAAATTAACAAGATAATTCACTTATTACAGATAAAATGATTGTTGGTATCCAATAAAGCAAGTGTGGAACAGCATAATGACTGAAACTAACTTTACAAAGTAAGATATTATGAATTTATTTTGAAAATTTAATTATAACCTGAATGCGAAATTAAGATCCCAATGATTTATGAATGCAAAATTGCCTTTAAAAGGGTTGAAAAAAAACTGTTAATTTTATTGCTTATTATTTTAATAACATATACAATTAAGTAAACATTAATATTTCATAATATTATCTAATAATTTTGAAAAGCGATAAATTAACGCAATAATTAATAAATTGTCAATTGATTGAAGTCTAATATCGTATAAAATGTAGAAAAGATGTTGTTAGAGAATGCTTTTAATTAAATGAATCCAGACAGTCAAGATTGTTATAATATTATAAGATAAATGAAAAAGTGGTCAATTTTAATAGAAAACAAAACATGTTAAAATTTAAAATGACAAAGATATTTAAAAGTTTATAATAAGAGCAATATGTTAGACTTAATTAACAGAAAACAAGATTTAATGAAGATAAATTATATTTACATTTTAAATAAAATTGTTAAAAATTAAATAAAGTCCTGTTTTTCGTAAAAAAGTCGAACTAAAAATACAACAAAACAATAAATTATTATCGTTTTTACAAATATTGTGTTGATTAAAAATAACATAGGTTATGTGATATGAATGGTATTAAATTTTAAAAAATTAAAATTTTAAGTACAAGAAATTAAACGTATTTTAGTTACGCTATTAAAAAAGATTTTGCGTGCTATAAAATAATAAACGATATTAAAAAATCTATTTCAAGTTAGAAGTTTTATAGAAAACATTTGAATATAGTTAAAATACAAACGAATACTAATAAATGATTAAGACTCAAATTCCTGTTATCCAAATATTAATTTATTCAGAATATTCTTCATAATTGAAAAAAAATAAAATAAATATTTACAGTTGTGAAAGTAGAATTTAAGACAATAAAAACTATTCTTTGTATGATTAATAAAAAGTTATTGCAAATTTTTTCGCTTTTGCTTTGTCTTTATTTAGTTTTATTTTGATAATTAATTTTAAATCCACTGAGTTTGTTGATATAAATAGCCATGAGTTTTCTTTTTAAATTTATCGAGTTAAAATAAAATATTAATCAAATATTATAGATTAGCTAACTTTGCTTGTAACTTCAAATAATAGTTCAAATAAATCCCTCCCTACATTGCTCACGTTAACACTTTAGAAAACAAATTCTTTATTTCGTGTCCTATTACCATTATAAATAATAATGGACGTTATATTAAATAATGACATTAGCAATAAAATCTAATAATAAATATGGACTTTATAATATTACACTGATTTTGTAAGGTCTGTGATTTGGTGAGATTATTTAAAAAGACAAAATATTATGTAATATAATGTTAGTTAGTTTCTTTTAACTAAGCTGCTTACCATATTTGATAAACCAAATGAAGAATCAAACTAAGCACTCAAATAAGTTTTCAAATACTAATATAATAAATTACTTAATTAATTCCGGATATAAGTCTATTTAGGAACCAAATGTATAAATTATTTTGGTGATTTAAAACTTTAAAAATTCGTTATGTTAATAAATGCAATTATGACACAATGATTACCAATGAATGCAAGTTAAAACAAAGTGTTGTAGTTACAAACTATTAACTATTAAACACTACTTAATAGTAGTGAATATCCATATTTTGACTAGAAAATTAACAAATTAATGATAATGTGTAACATATTATTAACATTGAGGAAATTAAATATGTTAGTTTAAAATAATTACAATAATAACGAGTTATGAAATGTTTTGCTTATTAAATGGATTTTTTGTGAATGCATACATATTTTATGATTAGTAATGATAATTACAATATTTTGTTATGATATGAAGGATGTTATGAATGTTATAAAATTCTGAAAAGGTAATGATGATGAAAATAAGGTCAAGCTCATTTGGATAGCTTTCCAATGTTTCCAAGCTTACGATATAAACAGTTCCAACTCTTTCAAGGCAGATTCATTATTTTGATGATTAAACCATAATTAAAATAAATAATTTATTAAGTGTGCAGTTGTTTTGTTGATTATTATAAGTGTTAGTGCCAACTATGTACGCTACCCGACAACTTGAGGAGATAGCAATAGGGCGATGTCCTTTTAGGTCTCTCGATTATGGGTACAGTGCAGCCTCACAGATATTTACAAACTGACAGCCTTTAAGTCTTCGGTCCCTAAGGACAGACAAATGTCGGAGAGCTAGCTAATGCTTTTGTCTATCACGTAAAAAAGGAGTTACGAATGCAGCTATAAACTGGGTTTTGCTATCATGAACTGACTGGGGCTTGCATTATTAATAATGTTTACAAATTGTGTTTAATAAATTTCAATAATACCTAATATTTTACAAATCTTAAATTATTTATGATATTAAATGAATTTCATACACTTTAAAATTTTAAAGTAATAAATAAATAGTTATATAGTATAAACATTAGCACATATAGCATTTATATTTCATAAATTAAGATCATATAATTGCTATGTGAGCGAAATGTTTATATTGTAAGAAATTTATTACCTTAAAATTTTAAAAATTATGATGATTAATTTATTGATTGAGTTTTTATCATGATTCATATTAGTATTCATTCTAAAAAATTATATTAACCAACAAAAATGAATCTTTTCTTTTTTGATTGTCTTATCTCATAAATTAATAATTAAAAATGACTTTGTTTGGTATACTTCATCAAAAAATTTTATATTGTATTTTATCAAATAACGTATATTAGACTCCCTAACGGGCCCCGCGGGTTTTCGACACTTGTCCTTGGGCTGGGCCGGGTTCGAGCTTGAACCTGTCTGGCTCAAGTCGGGCCGGTCTTTGAAATTAGTTTCTCTGGTCTGGTAAGGCTTGGAAAGGATTCCAACATATTTTATACCTTTATCTCTTATGTGATTTTAAATTAAACAAAAATTCAGAACGAATTTTTAGTTATGCTAATTCATTTTAACAGGTAAGAGAACACAATTAAAATTTGAAAAACTGATAAATTATTATCTTTAAGATCAAATTATGATAATATTAAATATAGAAAAATTTTGATAAAATGTTGTTTCTTATTTCGGGCATGGCCGAAACGGGCTTCTAACTATCGGGCCAAAATCGGCCCGGGCTTTGAAACTATCAAAAACCTAGGGCTCTGGCCAGGTCATCCCTGAACATAACGGTCCGAATTCGGGCTCGATTTGTTAAAAGTTCATTAGATATTTGTATAATTAGGGTAAATAAAAAAATTATTAAAGGTTTTTGAGAATAATTTTGGAATGTGATTAATTTAAATAAATTTTAATTTATTTGGATATGGTTAAGTCAAATTGTTTTAAATTAAAAATTAATTTTAACTTTATATTTTATTAACATTGAAAAAAAATTTAAATTATTACATTGTTTAATATTTTGAATTTTTAAAACTGTTAAAATTTTGATTTCCTTTATTTAACAATATGTATAAGAACTAGTTTAATGTTTTTAACTTTGTCAATGTTGGTTATTTTTCTAAAAGAGAAATGAAATAAATAAGTTTTTTCTAGTCAATAAAGATAATTTCTGTCTTGCTGTCCTGTATTTTTTAAGCAATAAGAGATACATTGTAACTCATTTTTTTTATATAACTCTTTTGTTCATACTTATTTTTGACATAACTTTAGTTTGATTTCACATTCCTCGATCGTTTTATGAAAATCAACCTTCAAAATAGATATCGAATTAGAATTTCTTTTAATTAAATCCATTTCTATTTATAGCATTATACACAGTGCATTAACAATTCAATTATCAGCCAATTTCGTAACACAAAAGTATGAATTATCTAAAATTTTTCCGTCTATAACATCCAAATAAAACTATAATTCATTTTTTTGTGAAAAGATTAAAGTTTTAACGAAAACTGTATTATATCTTATTATATCAATTTTACCATTATAACACTGAAAAATTAAATTTGACCCAATTTATTTCCATTTAATGTTTATAATTTCCAAATTTTAGTCTGTTTTTATGTCCAATTTTACTCTACTTATGGTGAGTTTAATAGAATTTTTGTCAATTAATGAGTATAACCTATTTAATAATTTAGCAAAGCGAATGTTTAATCATGAAAAAAACAAATTTATCAAAATAAAAATATAATTTATACTGAAGGAGAGAAACATGTAGATAATCAATTTGAAATACATGAATTTTGCATTCAGTTAAAAATTTTAAATGAAAACTAAATTTAAAATAGCATGTTTAAACATGGTTAATAATAGCAAACAAGTAATTATTAAAAATTTTGAATTTGTAAAAGTAGTTTATAATATAAAACTTAGAACTTATAATTTTTTCAAAATGAATAGGGTTGCTTAGTAACATAAATTATAATTAATGCAATTGATTAAAACTTAAAAGTTTAATAGCTTGAACCAAAGCTAACTAAAAATGTTTATTTAAAAAACACATAACTATGGAAAAAAAATAATCTTACAGTATTTGACAAATTCATTCATCGTGAATAAAATTATTGATTTTAATGTGTTCAACTGAATTAGGAATAGAATAAATTCAAAATAGAATTAAAATTAAAAAGAATAAACGTTTAAGTTAAAACAAAATTGAATTAACTTAAGTTTCAACAACTTCTTATTATTAAATAAATTCTTTTATACAATTAATTTGTGACAATAATTTAAACTTTAAGTCTCATTTCAAGACAACAGTTTCGTTTAACTTACTGTTAAACATTATGTGTTTCGAGCGTACAGTTTAGTTGGGAACTTTGTTTATATTATCTATGAAATTTAAAACTTTCGAAAAAATAGTTTAAGCAAGTGAGGGATTTTTTATTCAGATTTATCTATGTTTATTTCGTAATTTTAATAGCTCTATTTCTTATTATTTATAAAAAAGTTTAAGATTACTAATTTGAAAACATTAACGAATTTAAATTATAGTTTTTTTATTCAAAAATATAAATCAATTTTATTAACCAACAATCTATTTAAAGTCAAATTGAGTGCACTACTAATGTTAATTTTTGATTATGATTTCCATTGCATTTCACTTTCTCGCAAAAAAAACGTTAAATTGAAAGTTTTTATGAATTTTGCTGAACTGGAGTGCTAAATATGTTATAATAAATTTTATTTACAGTAATTTGATAAAAATACGTTAGATATTCAGTTTTTAAAAAAATATTTACAAATTTTTTTATGCGCAAAGCCCCGTGAAAGGCATCAAAATGTTTTTTACCAAAATACATTAATCAAAAGTTTTTTTTGTTAAATTTGAAGCGTTTAATACTGTCATAAATTGTCAGTTGCGAAATAAATTATGACTAAATTAGTCTAAATCCATAAAAAACTAAACTTTTATATTAATTAATGTTTAATGTTAAAACTTTTTTAATTTTTATAAAGTGTTTTAAATTCTCTTAACGCAAAAGGGATTAATTTATTTTTTTAAAGTTTAGAACAGACTCATATGTACAGATTATACAATTTTTTATTAGATGATTAGAAAATATCTTACTGTAATCAAGCGCACGCTCCACGTGCTTAAAACGTGACCAGCGCTTCCTTCAAATAGATCTAGTGATCTGACTTCGCGTTTAATTAAATAAAGTTCGCGTAATTAAATGAAAATGTTTTTAATGAAAGCTTAATAAAAAGTAATACAAAAAAAAAGGTTTTGATAAAAACTGTTTTAAATAGTTTTATAACCGTTAGGAAACGAAAGCTAAAACCAGACTTAATAATAATTGCTGGACTATTGGTTTTTATACCTAACAGTAAGTCGCGTGTCTTAAGACTTCGCGCTATAATTAGACGAATCAGAGAGTAGGGTTCGATCATGTGGTTAGTCCTTCACTGATTAAGCTCAACTTCTCCTGTGCCGACATTGCGTTCTTGGTTTGAACACAGAGATCGCTTATTCGGTCAAAATATGTAACGGCATCTTCGTTAGGGTTTATTTAGACGCGCATATTTCGCGAATTAAACTGCTATGTCCCTGACTCATACCCCAGGCTTCCTGAAAATCTTGAATAAACATTTTCCATGGTGGAGTAGCGTCAGCATAAGTCGCGTAATACCTATTCTTCATTTTCCGTCCAAACTATTATAGACGTAATCTGCTTTCTCGTCATCAGTCTATCGATTTTGAAGCGCGGTTTTATCGTAATCGCGTAACCATTCGCGAACATCACTTATCGTGCCATTAAAATTTCGTGGTGTTTGTTCACGTCGTTTTACGCCTCGTTTTGGGTTATGTATGTTTAAAGTTTGTGCGATAGCTCGCCCTAAACTTTGCGCGAACCTATCATCTGCGTCGTCCATTGTCGGTGGTTCTTCTCTGACTCCAGGGTCATCCCGAGGTCCACGCGAGACACCAGGCAGACGCGCGGGACTTACTTGGTTATCTAGTGATGGGCGCGTTAAAGGCTGCGGATCATCCTGTGGTGGTACAGGGTTGGCTATGCTTTGCAGTATCTGCTGCTGTATATTCTGCTGCTGTTGGATTTGTTACAACTGTTGTTGCATTTCTTGCTGCTGCTGCTCCAGCTGATTCTGCTGTTGCGCAATCATAGGTTCAATCTGTTCAGTCATTGTGCGTGCCAGCGCAGTTATTTACTCCCGGTTCTCGTCTACACGAGTTGACCCTTGTTTTATTAATCGTAGTTTACTGACTATTGTATTATCGGATATCGTTCGAGTGCCCTATTGTGCTCGTATTGAGGTACTGGCTACTCGATAGGTGTATAAGGGTGGTGGTAATGGTGCGGATCCGTTACGTGCCGGTGGATTAAATACATTTTGAACGTTGCTTACCTCCGGTGGAACCGGTGCTGTAGTTGCCGAAGATGTCGACTGTCCGTTATCAACGGTAGACGTGATGATACCCTGATGGGTACTACCGTTTGCATTGTTGTCGTCAATGACCATAACGTCGGGTGAAGGCTCCGAAAACATTGTAGTTCTATATGTAATTTTCACTGTTCACTATTCACTAGTTATTCTAGTTATCACTTTTCACATCACTGTTAACTAGTTATTCTAGTTGTTTGCGGTTTCTTCACCAATTTATAACTGAAAGTTGCTTCTAATTTGTTGTCGCACTAATTTATTCCGCGCGGAGTGGCGGAAACTGCCAAACTTTTCGGTCACTTCATGCTTCGGGTTTCGGTTCCCGTTTTACACTTACGAGTCTTTGCTGCCGACTCAATTTTTAGTGAACCCACACCGTGAATCACGAGCTTGCTGAGGACTACGCTGCAAGTGTCGCTATTTCCACGTGCACTAACTCCACACTACACGAATCACAATTTCCTGAGGACTGCGCTGCAGGTATCGCTATTTCCGCGTGTGTCGAGTGACCCAACCAAAACCGGCGTTTGCCGTGAGTTGCAAATATCGTTTTGTGTCTTACTTTTCCCGCTGTCCCTCAGCTACAAGTTTAGTCCCTTTGTTTGCAGTTTCCCGCACTTTCTCCTCTACTCACAGGAAAGGAGCCTACGGCTCATATCCGTTAAGCGGACGCCAAATGTAATGAAGCGCACGCTCCACGTG
>JAQIXJ010002502.1:0-15631 GCA_034700185.1 Phthiracarus laevigatus | reverse complement strand
GTTTTGACTTTTTAATAAAAAAATTATTTTGAATAAACCAAAAACATTCCTCTCATGTATCTCTAATTTTAGATTTAATACCATGAGATTAACTTTTTAAGAATAACACAGATAAAATTAAAAATTGGGTTTATCATTATGATATTGTAACTTGAAATAAATAATCTACAAAAACGACAAAATTGAAAAACAAAATGAATAAATCTGATAAAGTTTATGAATTATAATTCTTGAAAATAATTGTACACAAGTATCGACTCCGACAAGTATAAAATATACGGTAATATTTTAGTGTTAATTAAGTTGGAATCAATATTCGAATAAATAAAATTATAATTAAGCTAAATTTTATAAAATAATAAAATTATTTAAAACAATCGGAAGTAATTGGTTGATGAATATAATCAAAATCTGAAATAATCGAACACTTATATCTTAATGAAAAACTCTTACCATTTCTCTATCAAACTTTGAGTTTCGGTGACTTTCAGTGATCGGAAAACAAATATGTTTACTGAAAATAAATATGTTTACTGAAAATAAATATGTTTACTGAATTTAAAATTAAAATGCTAAATAAATTTTGTTGTTTTGAATGCGATTTTAATTAAAATTTCAATAATAAGTTCCCTACAATTATAACATAAATACTAAATGTATTCAACAATTACATTAACAACATTTTGAAAAATATAAATAAATATAAAAATCAATGTTTCTCTCGAATAATTGAAAAAGATTACTTAAAATTTATAATGTTATAACATTCTGTAATTAACTTTTTACCTGACTTTGCTTATGTACGGATTTGAGATTTTCTATGCCCGTCTATCGAAATTTAAGTTTATAAAAAATTTTTCCATTTTAGCAGAGTTTTTCATTTAAATCTGCTTTACTACGGCTTTGAAAATCGTTAGAAAAACTAGCGCCAAATCGTTTGAGAATCGTTAGAAATTTTAGATACTAAATTTATTTAAAAAAGATTTATAGTTATTTAAACCCTAAAATATTTCATTAAAACCGTACTTTTATAAAAAAAATTACTTTAAAATAAAATCTTTAGATACAGAAATTAATGACTTGTGATAAATTATCATTTTCAGAATTCACTTATTCTAAACAAATTAATCCAGAACTTTCATCGAACGCGTTTAGTAAATTATAAATGGGTATATTTTTGTGCCAACTTATTAATTTATATAATTTTTAGTACATTTTAAGCTAAATTCCTTGAAATCGTTAGATTCGTTTAAAATTTTGAAGTGAATTTAAGATCTAAAATGATTAATATCAAGTTACAAATAGTTCGAATTAAGTAATTCTGTTGAAAAACTGAATCGTTAATTAACGATTTTCAAAGCCTAATATAACAACTCTTAGAGCAGAAAATTTAGTTTTTAGCGGCATATGACAGTTTAAAATAAACAATTCTAGAACTATGAATATTTAAATAAAATATTCAAGAATTATAGAGGAATATTCCGTTTTTGATAATTAAATTGATTTATAACATTTTGAATATCATCGCAAACCTAATTTTCATAAAAAATAATATTAAATAAAAGGAGCGAAAGATAGCAAAGAGCGACAAAAAACTCACTAAATTTAACAGCAAAGTCAGATACTATGATCGTAACAGATCTTCAGAACGTATGAATATATTTATGTATAAATGAATATAATTTATAATATAAAAAAAGAAGTGATTTCATAACCTCACCGGAAACTAAATGATTAGAATTCGTTATCATTATCACTAATAAATTGTATTAAGAAATTAATTAATAAATTAAATTAAGTTTAAACAAAATTATAATAAATTAATAATAAATATCGGAATTAATTAAAAGGGTTCATAATGTAAAAAAATTTAAAACTACCGGTAACATAATTCTATTAAAAAACATTTACCGTACGATTGAACGCATTAAAATACATTGATAATTGATATAAGAAAAAATATGGTAAATAAAAACAAAATTACCGGTTATTTGTACCAAATTAGAGTAATCAACAACAATGGGTCACTGTTTTTTCAAACTAACGTTTCAGTGATCAAATAAATCAAGATTTTGTTTAAAAATGCAACTAAAATCTCCATTCTTCGCCATATTCACAATCACATATATTTTTTGAATAATTAATAAAATCCCCCGTAAACCGTAATCACTTATTTCAATAAATTATCACAAAAAAAATTATTTACACTGCATTATGCAAAAAAAACAACAACACATTGTCATCATCTTCTCGTTATCTTCGCCACACTTTTTACCATTAATTTTCATTTTCTGATTCATCTAAATTTGAGTCGAAACATTCTTCCGAAATACTAACTTGCGAAGTGGATGGCATGTCTACAAATACAAGAAAAAAATTATTTACGGTAATCAAAACAAAACTATCGCAAAAATATCGGTAAAAATATCAAACAAATCATAAGTACTGACACTGTTCATACACATCTTCGGCTTCAAAAAAATCTTTAAACATAAACGGATGACATGCGATACCATTTGCGGTCATAATCTTTATTTTCTCGATACGTTCGGCATGAACATTGTTGAGCACATGTTTGTCGAGGAAACCGTCGCGCATATTCATAAACTTGAACGAACGCAACTCATCCCGAATGCCAGCCTTTATCTGTCGCGTCAACGATGACGAGTAAAACGCTCGGTGACTGTGTTGGTTCGCAAGCGTTTTCACCACGATTCGCATTTCTCCGCACTGTATGTAAATGATGCCGCGTTTCTCCAATTGCTCCATCGAAATCAATTCGATATCTTTGACGCTAAAGTGAATTTTTCGTAGCGTCGGGCAGTTATCAATTAGATCGCAGATTCCTTTAGCGGTAATTTTACACTTGTTGGCCGAACGCCTACATTCCATCTTCAAATTACGCAAGTGTTTCAGTTTAGCCAAACAAACCAGCATATCGTCAGTAAACGCGTATTCGGTGCTTATCTTCAGTGATATTATTTGAGGAACAAATGCGTAACAATCGGCGAACTGATACGAGTACAACACTTTCTGGAATAGACTAAAATGCGTGACATTAACGCAACTCTTGAGACACTCGAAGTTCGTACAATCGACGTAATAACTCTTTAGACTCAATTTGCGCAGCGATTCGAAGCCATCGGCAAAACAGTCGAATATTCTGTTGTCGCACATATTCTCTAATTCCAGTTCCTGTAAATTCTTACAACCGCTGACCATTGCCTTCAATAGCTTAACGAATGTGGTTAACTGGCATTCAATAAAATTGCAATTAATCCGAATCGAGCGAAGACACTCGAAATTCGCGAGCTGTCGAAAGCCGTCGTAACTGTTCTCCAACTCATTCTCTTTCACCACAAGACATACGTACAATTTCCGGATCTGTTTGCGGTACTGTTCGGCGAATGTGATGAAACTATTGTATATGAATAGCTCGGAACCGATTTGCTCGAGTTTGGGTAGAAAATGGGTGGCATTGTTCGCATTGATGAATAGATGGACATCAGGAAGAATAATACCATTAGTGATTCGCTTGAGATTCGGCGTGTATGCGAACAATTGTCGCAATATTCTACTGTTAACCGATTCCATGTACAGTGACTCCAATTTTGGTCCACATTTTTTGCCGAATCGTTCAATGGTTTGATCGGAAATGTCGGCCACCATCGAGTCAATGGTTAACGACTTGAGGTGCGAACAGTTGTCTGCGATGGCGTTAAAGATGTCATCGTTGATGTCGAAGTGTTTGCTGATAATCAGTTGGGTTATGAACGAACATTTGTTGAGCACAAACGCGAACAGCGATACGTTTATGTTGCGCTGATTGTTCGCGTCTCTCATGTCCAACGTATTGGCGGTCACATTCATTTTAATGTTATACGATTTAATTGATATACATTTGATGACTATTGGGTCGTTTATGTTTAGAGTTCGCTGGCCGTTGAATATCAACGCTTTCCACTGTTTGGACACGCATTGGAAACGGAAACAATCGCTTATCGATAAATAACTCAATATAACTTCGCATAAATCGTCGCCAAACCTATCGAACGCGTGTCTATCAAATGCTATGGCATTCATTTTAATTGTTCAACAGTCAACTCAATTCAACAATACAACAATCAATAAATAAGCCATATATTAGTTTAGATTATATATTGGTTAATGGATCAATAAAAACATGCTTCAATGCTATCCACACTAACAACTACACACACGCACGTTCACTGCGTTCATGCGAATACTGTAACGTAAATGCTAACTCGTAAGCGCATGAGAATTTTCATATTACGTTAGTTGGTTATTAGGTTAGTTGTTAGTTCTGCATTTATATTTAGAGCAGTTAACAAATTTTCAATTCTATTTATTTATTGCACACTACGTTTAAATAAATCATAAACTTTGTTTTGATTTTAGAAACTGTTAATTAATAGACGTATAAAACTAATCAATAAACAAACTGCAGTAAGCATTGCATATTAAAAATTGTGCCTATATTACGTATACGCACAAATTAAAATTATGAAATATTAAAAAGTTTTATCAAATTGTCATAAATTTTCGTTTTTCATTTGGAAAAATCAAAATTATAGTTTTGATATTTATTGATGTCATTAATTTAAAAATATTTACAGCGAAAAAAATTAATTGTTTGACAATTTTAAAATCTTTAAATTTTTCTTAAACTTGTAAACTATTCAATGATAAAATAAGTAAAACTTTTATATTTTTCGATTTCTGTGTTGCAACACATAAGTTTTTCGGTGTGATTCGCGTTTTGTGTGTTTATTGTGTGGAAACAATATTAAAAAATTTTTCGTAAATTTTATAATTCATTATTTTAATCATCGGGTTTTTGTTGCGAAAGGAAAAGTCACAATGAAATAGAAAGTATAACAATTCAATGGTGTAAATAATGATAAGAGAAAGAGAGAGATAAAGAGAAATACACATAATATTTTCATATAATTACGATGAATATATCTTATAACTATGAAATTGTTTTGCTTTTGTTTTGAGAAATTATGATTTATTGTGCACGAAAGCAAAAACATAATGACGAAAATCGTTTTATTACGGCGATTAATGGCAATTATTTCTTTTTCTTCCACTCGATTTTAATGGCTTCCCTCTTAGCGGCCGCAGCGGAAGTGGTAGGCGTCTCGTCGCGACTCTTTTCCATTTTAGCCAACGCAGCCATTTGTTCCCTCGCCTTTTGCATCAACTCGTCTGCAGTCATTGCCGCCACTTCTGGAGCGCCACCAGTTTCTTGTGCCAGCGATGGTAATGGTGTTTGCTTTTTTGACCGCAATCGCGGATCCGTTACAGACGATTGTACTGCGGATGTTTCACCAGAATTGGATGGTGGGTTCACTTCGATTATAGTTGACTTTGTCGGAGTGATGTCTTCGTCTAATTCCATTGGTTCCGTTTCGGGCGATGCTTCTGGCGGTTCTATTTTGTCCGCTATATTCGAAAAACAGCGAAATGTTAGTAATAAATATTAAAATTATGCCATATATTGTGCTAATCTTACATTCAGAAGTGCTTTTCGAAAAGTTTTTCACAATGGGATCCTCGAAACGGAAACCACTCGCCGCCACAGCTTTCAGCCTCTCCTGCTGTCTCTCGATTTCGTGCGTCTTTTGACGAACAGATGAGAGTATGTCCTGAAGATTGTCCGGTATTTTAATGTCCTTTAATGAACCGAAATGACCGTCAAGACCAGGTATTGCTTGTTGCGATGATGATGAGGTTGAAGTGGACGCGTACTGCGCCTCCGCCTGTTGCTTCTGCTCCTCTAACTGCCTCTTTTGTTCCTCCACTTTGGCGGTCAATTGATCCAACAATCTTCGCTGGAGTTCGTAGTTCGATGAGTTGGCGATCGCTGACAGCACAGACGAAGTCATTTCCACTGGATTCGACGATTTCGATATTTGTTCCATTAATTCTTGTATGGATGATGTGGATGATGGCAATGAATTTGAATTTGACAGGTCAGCCTCTTCCGGATCGTATGGTTCGTCGTCATCGGTGGTCGATTTTATTTTTAATTTCTTTGTCGACGCAATCCTGGGTGGAGTGTACGATACGTCACCGGAATCCTTGTCCTCCGGAGATGACTGCGTTGAACTATTCTTGGGCGGTGGAGTGTAGGAACGATCGGCATTAGAGTTCGTGTTCGACGTCTTTGCCTTTAGAGCCGATGTGCTCGACGACGAAGACTGCGTCGATGTCTGCGATGTCATTGGTTTTTTGCTGCGAACCAAAATACCCAATAGTAGATTGGGTCGCATCGATTTCTTATCGAGACCTAATTAAAATTATACGGTATTAAATGCAATACGAAAAAATGATGGTTCATCGCAAACCTGGTCCATCGAATGGCAGCAACACCTCAGGCACGTCACCATTCTTTGGAAGCGGCAGAATATAAAAATCTTTCAGCAGCTTTCCTGTGCTGCCGACCACTCCGTAACGGCCGCGAGAGTCGAGATAATTGAAGAACGCGTCGTAACCCACACGTTCTTCTCTACTGGAAACGAACTTAATGATACCGATTTCGGTGCGCGACGAATATTTGAGCTTTTTTACGTAATCGAGAACCTGTTCGGGTGCGATACGACCGCAAACCGTTATCTGTTCCGCAACATCCTGTTCATCATTAATAATACAACAAAAACGTAAAATAGTTGAAAACAAAGATAATGATAGAGAAGTAAACGATAATAACAATGTTCACCTGTGACAAGAATTCGGAGACAGAACCGCTAACTTTGATTGCATTGGCAGAGAATTTGGCCACATCTTGCATAAAAACGGAACCCTTCCATATTGGTCTGGAAGATGAAGAACTGCTGGGCGCTTCAGGCGATGATAAGCATAATGTAGACGATGGCGCTTCGGCGCTATCATCATCTTCCGTAGAAATTGGTAATTTAATGGATGTCAGTTTAGCAGCTTCTTGTAAAAATTTGTTAGCGGTGTCCAACTCGACGCGTACTCTCTTTGGCGCCGGACGTGATGATACGTCTTCGCGTGGTGTGGCCGATGATGAGTTTGAACTTAGTTTTTTCACAGATTCTGGTTGCTTAATGTCATCAGGAATTTGCTGTTTTGTACATATTTTACAGTTATTTGAGAATAGATGAGTTCGATGTTGAGATGTGGTGTCCACCGCCGACGAGCCCATCAGATCGTCGAGTATCGTCGAAACGGAGGAATTTGGCGTCGATGTCGGTGTCAATTGTTTGCCTTCACCTATTGGTCAGTTGAAATATTTCAATAACAAAAATGATATGCGAACGTTATATATACAGAACTCGCCTAATTTTGGTTCGTTAGTTGTTTCGCTAACAAGCGTCGTCTCGATTAACTCTTCTCCTTTATGCGTCTTCTTGACAATAACTTGATTCACTTTATCTGCGGCGTCTCTTTTGATCATCTCGAGCATCGTTATCTTTTCCCGTTCCCGCCATTTCGCTAACTCACTCGACGCCAACTCTTCGGCCGACATCTGTACCAGACGTTCTGGACTGATCTTTCCATTCACCACTTTTCGGAATAAGCCCTGATTTTTCGTATCTTTTAAATTGAATATCAGCGAACGGTATTTATTCCTATATTTTCCAGACGTGTCTTTGTTGAATAACTTAAATAATTCTTCCTCTATTTTGACCGCAATTTTCCTAATTTCTTCGGTTTGTATAACTATATCATTCACTTCTCGACATCTATTGACAAAACCAAATAAAAAATGATTAAAACCAACAAAACAAAACGTATTTAATTAATGTTCAACAATCGATATGTTAAATCACACTCAAGAATATTGTTATCGTTTTTAATCAAAACATTTGTGGCCATCTTTATGATAAATCGTTATAAAATCAGCGAAATGTCATTATTTTTTGAATCGTTGAGATCACGTTTTTTAGCTTAACTTAACATCGTATGATCAATATTGAAATATCATTTATTTGGAATCTCAAAACAACTTATCAAATACTCTTTATTACTACAATTCAGTATTATTAACAAATTCTACTAAAAATTTTCAATGAGAATAAATCGCGAATAAGTTTATGGAAATTAGTTGAACGAAGTAATACGGCGTTTATTGAATTATTCATCAGTTTTTATTAAACAAACATATATTAATTTAACGATAAAAAGGTAAATACTTATCACTTTTACTTAAACGTGATTTTGATTTACTTAAACTTAAACGTTATTGCTTTTGAGTCATCGTTTCATCCAAATGTACAGAAACACTAATGACGTTCAACCGATAACAGAACCGAACCTTTGCGCGCATAGCTTTCATTCCACTCTGACGGTAACACACAAACACGAAATGGTACCAAACACTAACTGCAAGGAGGGAATCATCTCTGGGAAAGTCGGTACGTTTGGTATCCTTAACTTTTACATGTTTTGACGATTTTATTTTTCACTTATGGCTTATAAGCTTAGATATTGTTACCCGTATTTATCTTATATCGAGCATAAATACTTTATTAAATTTAGTGCTATTCCTTTTCCATTGGCAATAAAAGGTAACATTATCTATATTACTAAAAAAAGTGAATGTGAATTTGTCCAGAAAAAAATAATTAAATTAAATCTATAACAACATTATTATTACCTGGCAATTAAAGTCTCCTTTAAAGATGACTTAACATTAGCCCTAATAGGGTCCTGTCCCTCATTTTCGCCGCTTCTGCTCGATTGCCTCTGAACCGGAGATTTCTTATCCTTTTTCGGCGACGCATTCTTCGGCGCAGAAGCGGGCGGTGAATATAATGGCGGTTTAGACTTAATATCGTCCTTTTTCCTGTCCTTGATATTACTGGGTCGGAACACTTCGAACGTTGGATTCGTTTTGATGAACTCAAGAACATCTTTCTCTAAAATGCCATCTTTACCCGAAAGCAGTCGTCCACTGGCTTTCTCCACAACAATCACTCGTCTCTCGCTATCTTTGACTTTATTACCGATATCTCCTTTCTCTTTTCGCGCCAAACGTAACAATTTAATTGTTTCGTTAACGTGCGCTTCGATACACTCTTGACTACAGTATATAGTGGTGTCACTCTTCACCATTTTGCCGCAACTCGATGGACACTGCCGTTCCAGTGTAGTCGAAATCCGTCGGGAATCAGTGGACTTATTTCGAAACGGCGTTCCGCCGCCCGGTGTGCCAGGAGTTATGGGTGTTGTTGGGGTTTGTGGCGCTTTTTTAATTGGTTCCGCTTTAAACAGGTCTTGAACCGATGGATCGATAGCGTCTTTGTGCTTCTTTTTCACTTCCGGCTTTCGAACCACTGGAACCACTTTCGAGATCGAATCCAAATCAAGCGTTAACGATAGCTTGGAATTTTTCTCTTTATCTTTAGACTTTCGTCCCATTAATTCCCTCTTCTTTTTGAATTCTTTTTTCGACGTTTTAATAAGTTTTTTCAGTTTCTCTTTTTCCTCTTCCAATTTGATATTCGACTCCCTTTTCTTCAACGGTAAATGCAACTTTTTGGGTACACTTCGCAACTGTTTCTCAGGCAATGGTTCTTTCTTCTTAGACTTATCGCCCACAGAACTCGTCGAATCTCTTCGTTGTTTAACGATTTCTTCTCTACTCTTTTCAGCTTTTTTCAAAAATTTCTCTTTGGCCGCTTTCTTCGTCTGAGCTCTTATTCGCTCTTCTGATTCCAATTTAGTTCGCTTTTCGTCGGCAGTCTTTTTCAACTCTTCCCTCGACAGTCCTTCGGATATTCCTTTTTTACAACTCGGACAAAGCCATTCTTGTCCAGCCTTTTCCATTTGACGGCCTTTTGTTTAAACAAATATTAGCACACAATTGAAAGAACACAATAAATGTAAATATTTTCGAATGAAAATAGAAAAGTTAGCAAAAATCAGAAGTTTGGTAGTTTTGGTTTTCCTCAGTTAAAATAATACAGATAGCAAATACATTGATCATCACATTGAAGCGGTTATTCATTTCTAAAAATGTTTTAAAATTAAAATGATCGCAAACCTTGCTGTTTGGTTACATTAACGCAATTTCCGTGAAACCATTCCTCGCAAGAGTCGCATCCAATCATAAACCTATCGTCGTGTGGCTGACGACATATGCACCTGAAAATCAATGAATCAATCGTTAACATTGTATACAGAGATCAAAACAAAACACATACAGATACATAAACTATTTTAGTATCATATTTAAAAATAATCATAACAAGTTTAATGCTATTTTATTTGCTTTGTGCATAACTTCAGGATAATTACAGTAAGAATTATTTGAAATTTAAGCCAGTAATAACAGTCTAGATAATTAAAACGAAATACTATTCCATTAAACCCTTAATTGCAATCTGAAAAATGTTTACAAATTTTATTTGATAGAAGATATTAAATCTGTGCTGTTTCTGTTTCAGGGGGTTTAGAGTAGTTCAACACACGACGTTTGAGAAACACTGATTCAGAGCAATTTACTTGGTTTAATAGCTGCTTCGATGCGCTCTATTGTAGTAAATGTAATCAATAGAGATCGGAAAGCGGGTACATGTCTGCAATATTGGCAAAATAGTTTGTAATCATCTCCTTTTTTAATATTTTAAAATTTTATTTAGTAGTCAAGAAATTAAGCCCGAATTCGGTAAAATATATATATTCGCGTAAAAATATGAAATATTAGTGCAAATAGTGTTGGGTGAAATAAATAAATAAATAAAATGTTAATTCCTACACATTATTAGTTTATAGGAAAACTTTCGTAATTGTAATTACTAAGGCCTTGAAAATCGTTAGAAAAAGAGGCGCAAAATCGTTAGAAATGATTAATTAAAACGTTAGAAAAATTTATTGATTTGATTTCAAATATTTTTAAAAAATATAGGCCCTTCAAAAACTGAACGGATTTAAACGGCAATATTTTGTGATTTGTGACTAAAAAAAATTCTGAAATTATTTTTCAATTATTTTTCCAGTGAATTTAGATAAAAATATGACCCGCTCAAACTTATTGGATTTTAGTAACAATTTTTCGGATTTTAACGACAATTTTACACCTTATTTTAAAAAAATTGAAATCGTTAGAAATAAATAAAATCGTTAGGTTATTTTTAAAATCGTAAGAATCGTTAATTAAAATTAACATTTTTTGCATTATTTACGTTATATAACAACTTTAGAATAGTTATCAATAATTTTCTCAATGGTTTTAACAAATCGTTAATTAACGATTTTCAAGGCCTCAGTAATTACAAGTTATTTTAAAGCAAAAATTGGATTAATGTTGTGTTTATGTAAAATCAAACAATTGTTATTCTAAATAATTGATCGATGAAGTGAACAAAAAAAGGATGATTGCAATATATTTAAAAACATTCGCAACTATATTCGAGAAATTTTTGCAAACTAACAAAATTATTTCGTGAAAAATTCAGAAAAATGAAACTATAAAACTCTTCTCGATTTAGAAAAAACGATTTGTTAAAAAACGCCAAACATGGCTGCGATTAATCAAAAATTTATATTTAGCTGTAACATAAGCTAAGTCTAGATTAATTAATAATGAATGTTATTGAGAGGTCAAAGAGAATGTTGAAAAATTAATAACAGAAACAAATTGTGTGCAACTGACGAGCATTAAATAATTTTCACCGATAACTTAGATAAGTTATGACAATTTTTAATTAGTTTCCGCGATAAATTATCTGAATTTCCATGAAAGTTTACAATTTAGAGTTTTTTAAATACTAATTTATATCAATATTTGGGTCTACAGTATAGATCAGTTGGAATATTTCTAGTAAGGGGCGTAGCCTTCAGGCATAAATAATTAAAGCCATAAATCATTATTTATTGTGTAGCATTCATTATCCTGAAAGCAAAAGTTAAATCAATCACCGCATACCGCAAAATGAAAGTTATATCATTTTGAAGGTTAACAAAACGCAATACATCTCTCGCGCTATCAAATCTCAGCGTAATCTTTTAAGCGCTTTTTCTTACAGTATATTACTTAATACGTATGCGTATGAGTAAACTGTTTGTCAAGGATAAGCGACAACTTTAGTTTACTTTTTTCCAGTGTACTGGAAACCAGATTTTGGGGCAACTTGTCTACACACTAACCAAACATTGAAACGAAACTATGCTTCAAAAACGAACAGTTAGTTATACATGTACTGTAATTGTTGTTTCGCCAGTGTTTATGTGTTTTGGCGCTAAAACAAAAGATATTGGCGAAAACATGCGATAATAAATGTGTGGCACATTTTTAAAAAACTTTTGAGGCACATTTACGCTAAACAAATATAATTTCCCGTAACGTATACTTAAATAGCTATAATCAATGCCTATCACAAGTAAATGCTAAATTGAACTAAATTAATGTTTTAATCAATACTAAATGTTGTTTGGAAAGGCACTTAAAATTAAATAATATATATTACCATAGCTTGTCGGGATCGTCTTCACTACCGAATTCCGA
Source organism: Phthiracarus laevigatus (assembly GCA_034700185.1). Taxonomy (NCBI): domain Eukaryota; kingdom Metazoa; phylum Arthropoda; class Arachnida; order Sarcoptiformes; family Phthiracaridae; genus Phthiracarus; species Phthiracarus laevigatus. The sequence continues at coordinate 3,129 of JAQIXJ010002502.1, read as the reverse complement.
ACCAGATTCATCCTCTTCGTCTTCCATTGCTTCGTCAGAAGATGATGACTCTTGCCCTTCAGACTAATATTTTCGTTAAAGAAACCAAAATAATTACAATCAAACAACTCGCGAATAACAGCATAAAAACACCTTACTTTAGCACTTTTGTTATTAATATGGCTTTCGTTGAGCGTTTCATCCGAACTCAGTTCTTGTTGCTGTTCTTGTGATTCTTGTTGTTCTAGTAGTTGTTGTTGTTGTTGTTGCTGTTGTTGTTGCTGCTGCTGCTCTTGTGTGGCTAAAATGCCCAATTGGCCACTAAAGTCCACTTCCACCTCGTCATCATCCCATCGTTTAGGTTTGCGACGAGTTCTTTGAGATCTACCAGACGACGGGGTTTTGCCATCTTTATTATCGCTATCGTCATTTGCAATATTGTTGTCAACGCCAGACAACGCGGCGATAACATCATCCAATTCGGAAGATTCGGGTTGTTTCTCATTTTGCAATTGTTCCGTGTCTTGCTTCGCGTCGCCAATATCTTCGGGCTGTTGTTTGGCGGCATTACTGCTATTCAAGTCGTTTTGCATTTCGCTTCGACTCTTTTTATTAGTTAACGCTAGAAAATGCATTAAAAATAAGGGATAGTACTCGTATTAAACGAAATTGCTGTCATAAAAATAATAACTATGTAAATGCACTCATTAATAACAATGCCTCTCGCTTTCTAATGAGTAATACAGTGTATTCCGAATAATTAGTGTGCGATAACAGCTGCTTATCTTATCACAGCTGATACTACTAGTAAATATAATGTTTTAATGTATGTGCGACATAGACATACCATCGGTTTGCGATTTGAGGGATGACTTCCTTAATCGCTTTTTGCCGCTCACTCCAGCGCCCCTCGACTTCTCTTTTTTGCTGATTTTATTGCTGTTATCGAAATCGATAACGAGTTCACTCTCGTCAGCGTCTTTGGTGTCATCGTTCACTGCATCTAATTTCGCTTTATTTGGCGATTCCTGCTATTTATTAATAGAGAAAAAACAATCAATAATTGATTGACAAAAATTAAAAAGAAGAGGTAATTATTTTCGAAATAAATTTAATAGTATATAATTTTTTTATTTAAGTAAATTAGAAAATAAAGAAATCCCAATTTAAAAAAAAAATAATCCAAACCATTGACTCTTTTTCTCGTTTAAGCATTTCCGCGTTTTCCGCTTTTATCTTTTCGAGAACCGATTTCTCGATCTTATCGATTTGTCTCTGAGATCTACGCGAAGCTGCAGGCGTTTTTGGCGTTAATTTGCCGCCACTGCTGGCGTTTGTGTTGCTGTTGAAACTACTATAGCTATTCGGCGATGAATTGCTTGACACGGAAGACGCGTTGTTTGTCACGTCCACCGATAATTGCGTTTGCATTGCGGGCATATCCGCGATATTCGCCAATTGATTAATGGGTGCGGTTGTGGTGAATGTGTGCTGCGGTTCAGCGGATGATAAGTTTGAATGAGTTTGGCTAACGGTTGAGATATCACTCGCGCCAATACTTAACGGCACACTAACCGGTGGTATATGCGGTATAGTGATTGACTCGTTAAGCGACGCATTGGTCACCAATAGTGGAGTTGAGCGAAACACAATCGGTTTGCAGTAATTATGGTCCATAAACACGATATCGCACGCCATTGGTATGGAATCGATTCCATTATTACTATTATAGTTAATGTGGTCACCATTTCCGCTCTCCATTCCGTTATTATTATTGGATTCGCGATTAAACCGTTGGACTAAAGTGTCCAACGCGTCCACCAAATCGATTCCCTCCTGCATTGTTGCCGAATGCGCGTTCATTGCACACGAAGATGGCATTGCGTTCGTAGAACTCGATGGCGACAACAGATCGGCGGCTAATCCGTCGAAGTTTGTGCCCGAATCGGATAAAAGCTTTTTGACGGAATCGGTGATTAGCGCGTCGTCGATGTCGTCGTCGCGATTGCTTGCCTCCAGTGATGATGACATTTGGGACGACGTTGTCTGCATTGATGGCCACGACATTACGGGCCAGTTATCCAACAAAACTCCGTTTCTCTTCTGTTATTTTTTTCCGGTGATTAATCGATTCAGTTTTCGGTTTACGCGTGAAATGCGTGGATGCGTTCAGTTATCGCTAATAACAGTTTCCAGTGTTTGGCCGCCATTTTTATTGTAAATATTATGGAAAAGAGATTTTTTTTCGTATGATTTAACTTTCATTTCGTTATGGCTTATTTCAATGCGAGCACTGTTTTATGTTACGTTCGCTCATAACGGCTGTTCACAGGCACGCAGTTTCCAACTATATTTATGCCTTTTTTAGTTTAGCGACGCAATACTGTTTTGTTCAGTGATATTCAGTGGTAAAAAGTAAATATTTGTGGTGTTTATGTTTGCGCCCTATATGTTTGATGCTGAGTTTTCGTATGTGTTTTTTCACTGGTATTAGTTTTTATTGAGCATCAAAACAGTGTGACATCTGTTGGTCACCACAATCTGCTTGTGTTTTACAGCAAAGAAGATACTATAGATTAACGCGAGAGAGAGAGAGAGAGAGAGAGAGAGAGAGAGAGAGAGAGAGGGAGAGACTGATACAGAAGAAGGAGATAAGCACTACAGACGAGGAGAGAGTGATAGAAGTGATAGACGGAGATAAAAGGCGCTCAACTCTTTTCTTTGGGTGTTTTGATTGAATGCCGTTGAAAACAGTGTAAACGCGTTACGATTGGTTGTTATAAACGATGTTTAATACAGGCACTAACGCTGTAGTAATGAACGATAACACTATAACAGAGCGTTAACGCTAGAAGTCAGTAACGCATCATTATATCGCCGTTTTTACGTTCGCATCTCTGGCTTCAAAACCTGTGTTTTCATTATGAGCTATATTTTTGCTTAATCTATTCATTCATAAAACAATTTTTTTTTGTTGCCCGCAATTATGCTAATATTACGAAAGTATTTTGTGCGCTACTTTTCTATGTATACAGTATTATCGTTTTATTATCTATTATTTACGATGTGATGGGAATATAATATACTTAAATGTGTTGTTAACGCCAATGTTTATCATCGAATCAATTATTATGTATTACAGTATTATTA
>JAQIXJ010002501.1:0-15636 GCA_034700185.1 Phthiracarus laevigatus | reverse complement strand
ACTTGGGTCGCAGCCTTTTTTAAAATTAGCATTAGTTATGGGTCACAACATAAAGTTGACAATTGATAAACAAACCTAATATAACATCTCATTTAGTTGAACTTATTTATAATCTAATTATAGACCGAAATAAATGTTAAAAATGGCTTTCGAGTAGCGTTGTATAATATTGATCAACATATTGATAAATTGTGCTAAAATGCAAGCTAACCATTCTCATTAACTTCAAAAAATATGAATTCATGGGTCGCGGAAGAAATTTTATCGTAATTTTGGGTCGCGTTAATAAAAAATTTGAAAACCGCTGGGTTAACGTATAGGACTTTCACCAACTTTCACTTGTGATTAATAACTTACATAATAACGTACATAATGAGGTACGTTTGGTTTGAATCCAGAGTGCTCTTATACTCTCGATCATGCTTTAGTCGGAGTTACTTCGTATCCGCGTGTATTTAGACAGCATCTCTGAAGACACCGTTATGTGTTTATATGGATGCACAGCAACAGAGATGTTTGTGGGTTCGGCTGTGTGTCCACTTTAAACTTTGACCGCTATGCGTATACTCCTATCTGCTGACGAGTGAGTACAAGTATAAAACACATAACGGTGTCTATTTAGACCGAAATTATTTGTCTCAATATTAACTTAAAAGAATTTTTAAAATTTCTTTTGAAAAACAATTTATAATCATTTTTTAAACTTTAAGTGCATTTGTATAATTGATGAGAAAAACCTATTGTTACCATTAAAATATTTACGAGTTAGTTATTTCTAAAAATATTCAATTATTTTAAAATTCGTATGTCTATACGTATGTACATATGAATAATTATGTACTTTGTTTGCCATAATAATTTCTTTTAATCCAATGTTAATAATAATGCTATAGTACCGCAAACATTAATGCATACAGTAGTGATTGTATTGGATTATAAGATTATGGGCAAAACCCTTAAATTCGATTGCAAACAAAAATTATACCAAAACTCGCGCATTTTTTTAAACACTCGCGAATTATATTAAAATTGACATCTTTCTCGCGTCACTAGATTTATCTAATAAATTTCCTCAAAACTTTTTAATAAAACAATTCAAAAAAGTTATGTGTTTACTTTGAAAAAAATATCGCATTTTAGCTGGAATAGCAGTTTTATTTTCTAGTAAAAAAAAGCTGAATGAGAATAACGATTTTTATCGCACTAAATATTTAGCCAGAAAAGAATGCATCGTCTGATGGTTGGAGCGAAAATTTACTGCTCATCCATTGCTTTGGGTCATTGTATGTCAGCTCTTTTTTTTTGTTTGAAAAGCTTTCACGGCGAACATTGAAAAATTAGGCTCAATATAATTTTGCCGCTAAACCGTGTAAAAACAAGTTCACCGAAAATAAAGGTTTTAGTTCATTCAAATAGAATTCTTTAGAATTTTTTTTCTTGACTAAAGCTCTCTTTTTATGACATTTTTTCTAAAGTAGTGAGCTATGCATCATTTAAATTGAATTTAATCATACGTGACGAATAATGTTTATTCAAAGACAATATAACTTATAATATTTCATGTTTAAGCGCATAACCCGAACATTTTTTTCAATATGAGTTAAATGAGATCATAGGTAGTGTGTAATTTAAGAGAAGAAAACCTTTATATTATATAAATAAATATAAATTATATTTAAAATAAGGATACCACAAATGGAGATTATAATGGGAATGCTTTTGTCACACAGTTTTTTGCTTCACATATAAATTTCTATTTTTTGTTTATCAATTTTTATTGTTTTGCACATTAAATACTGTAGTGATTTTGTTAAAAAGGTATTCGTGGATAATTATTTTACATTATTATTATAATTGCTGTCAAGAAAATAAACTTTTATTAAAAAGGAACACATATATTATATTTAGCGACGTGTTATTAGCGAGCGAATTGGTTATTATTGCCTTTCTTTAGCAATAATGAATAGAATATTTGGGTGCACACACATATATATGGTTCAAACTAATATTAATAATATTTTTAGTTCTTATAATGCGATCACATTATGTGAAAGTAAAGATTGATGATTGTGATTGTAGAGCCATATCAGACAAGTTTGATGTTGATATACTGTTCCCAAATACGTGCACACATTTATGTATTGTGTGCCTACGATGTCGGCTCAGTTTTTTTTATTTTGTTTGTAATATTAGTCTAAAAGCATTGATTTGTTTGGGGCCAAGTATTTGCACACAACCAGTTCCAAGACATATATTTATTTTTTGTTGATTAAATTTAATAAAAATGTTTTTGCTCCGCTATTTGACTTTAGTTCGGCATATATTGGGGATAATAAAAATTTGCGCTATAACTCAACTGTTACGCCGAACAAAATAGAAATTGAATTGAAGATTTTGTTTGATTAAATTGAATGCGAAAAAAACTAGGAAAAAAACGTTTGGAAAATGAGAAACAACGGAAAAAAATGTTTGGGCTCACATCTGTTACCAAAAACGGTTATATTTGGTATAGAATTAATTTTTTGTTAGTTAAGCCGATACGAAATTACATTTGGTTGGAGGTAACTAATGATGAGCTTATAGTTAGATTTTGTTGAGCGTAAGACGAACTTATCGTTTTCGGAGAACATGCACTTGAAATTTGTTTGCCACTTATAGAGTTTAGAGCTCACAACAAAATAATAATATTGTTACCACTTTCCTATACAAATATCATTAGACATACTTAAGTGTAAAATCAATTTTCTTTAATGATAAGAGTGGAGCGGGAGATAGATATTGCGAAACGTTGTTTTTCGAGCGAATTTTTTTTACTCCTTAACTCACTGTATTTTTAAATTTTCTTCCAAATATTTTCGTTGAAATTTTCTGGCTTACTAACAGATTTTAATGGTGTTTACCCTTAACAGTAATTTGATAATTTTTTCTTTTAAAAACAGTATGCTTTAATTTATGGTTTGCTAAAAATTATCTGATGTTTAAACCAAACCATTTTATCAAATAATTCCTATTTTGACCTTAAATTAGAGAAAACGTTTTATAACTTTATAATAATTATTTTAAACTTAAAATATTCTCATTATCATTTTATTGAAACTGAAATTATTATAATTGTGTGATAAGTGTTGTATTGATTTATGTCTATCATGGATTTTAATAGAAATTTTTATTAACAAACTAAATAATGATTAATTTTATTTTTAAAATTTTCCCAAACACTTACAATAAAATAAATTTTTTAAAAATTTCAAAAACTAAAATTAACGACATTGATTTTGGGTATAACATGATCTGAAAATTATAATAATTAACAATATTTTAAATATTATTTAAATTGTCGTATTAGGTAATAATTTTAGGAAATCACATTACTCAGTATAAAATATTTTTGAATTTCAGTTTAATGTTCGGATTATTGACGAAAATTGTTCATTAATTAAATTCTGCATTTTTACAGGTGCAGAGTAAGAATATTAAAATTCTAAGTTTTATTATATTTATATTGATTTAAATTAACCCTTTATAAAATGGACACTAAATTAATTTGAGAGGAAATAAAAACCTTTAACTTTAATTTTGTTGTGTTAATGAGTATTCTTGAATAATTCTTAATTTTAATTAAAATCTTATTTTTTACTATTAAAAAAATTGCGAATTAATTTTCTTAAAAAAACTAATTATTGGTTTATTTTAGTTATTTGCGTTAAATCTCATTAGCATTAACATCGATTTTGTTGTAGACTACACTGTAGTAACTAATTTAATATTTCTGTTCAATAATATTCATTATTCTATATCGCGCATTAAGAATATAAATTTAAAAAAGTGGTAAAAAGCGGCGAATCATGTAGAAAGTGAGGAAAAGAGGAAAATGTTCGCGTTGTTATACCATCGAAAGTCATTTTTCAAACGCATAAAAAAACTAAAAGAACGAAATGTAGTAAAAGAAGTTCTTTGCAAATAAGTTAGTGAGAGAAAAGATATAATCACAATAACTTATATATCAGACTATATCGTAGTTTATATATAGAAGTTTTTTGTGTATGATCGGCAGTGTGTTAAATCTATATTCTTTGCTGATATACTCTGTCAATGAATTTCCATAATGGTTTTTTGTCATTTTTTCTGGACCTTTCTCTTTATGGGGTTAAATAATTTATCATGTTTTTTGTCTCATTGCTAACCAGTGATCCGTAAGAATTAATATATACTGAATATAAGAATTATATATTGCGCATCGATGTAACCGTTGCCGCATTACTTTGTTGTTTGTTTAGGTCAATCAGATTGGAAGACAATGAACGCCACAATGCCGCCCGATTTGCCCAACAAAATATCCGATTTGTATATACTCGCGGCCACTAATGAATCTCTATTGACTGGTTGGAAGCGACCGCACGACAACGGAGCGCAGATATCCGAGTATAAAATGGAGCTGAGAAGCGAAACGCAGTCGTCGATCATTCGCGAAACCATGTTTATTAAGGAAGACACGCAGGAAACGCGAAAAAACTATATGTATATTTTTGTTGGTCTCGAACCCGCAAATATATACTTCTTTAAGGTATATATTTATTTTAATGTTCGTTTTCAATCGAATAACGCATATGATCTTAATCGATAAAATGATAGGTTCGCGCGTGTTCTTATATTGGTTGCGGGCAGTGGTCGGAGCCAGAGCTGGAGGGCAGGACTGGTGACGGTTACGCCGATCCTCCAACTAAACTAAAACTTAAATGCTATTATGATTCAACAAACGGCGCTAACTATGGAGATATTTCTTGGCATCGAACCGATAACGCTCGCGGAACTATTGTCGGCTATAATATAACTGTTGTTGGTTACGCTAAATATCGTAATTCTAATAACCAGTTTGTAACCGATCATATTGTCGAATGGCATCGCGTTAACAATGCTCATCAGCTAAAGGTTAGCGTTAATTTTTTTATTTTCATATTAATTTAATGTAAGGATTTTAAGTGAAATTATATGTTTTATTTGACGTATTATTTGTGCTTTAAAAACTAAAGTAATATTATTTTCGGATAATTTGATTCGTTTAGTGTAATTATAATACAAAATTTACATAAAATTTAATCTGATTATCGCAAAAAAATATCAGAAAAATATTTACTAATTAATGCATAAAATGATTAAATTTGCTTAACTTAAATTGAAGTTCGCTTACGTTAGATTAAAAGTTTTGACTTATTTTCAAACTTTAAATAAGTTTTTTTATTAAGTCTGAGTTTTTTACGTTAAATTAAAAATTTGCATATTTATGTCGCTATAAAATGCATGCGAAATGAATATTCTCTCTCTATAGCTGTGTATTTAAAGTTGTTTATATAAAAAATATTCAGTTTAAAAATTTTTTATTTAACTAATATATTTTTCCATCTATTACTTTAAATTTTAACCCAATTAAAACAATAGTTGCTTATATTGCTTATAATAATAATGCATTAATTACGTGTTATTAGTTAAAAGTTTTGATTTTCGCTTTATATTTTTCATACCAAAACTTTTTCATAATCATATCCTTAACAATGAATATTCAAAGCAAGAAATATTTATTGATTCGTTTTTTATCAAAAGCTTATTGTGTTTCCCGCTTTATTCTCCTTCACTATCCATAATAAATAAAATATTTAATTATAATAGTCGGAATAATGCAAAATTTCAAACGTTGCAAAAACTCGACTAGAGTTTAATCTACAATTTTTCAAAACTTCGTCCAAAAATATAGCGCATTCAAAATTTTAAGCGTTTGAACCACTAATTTTTCAAATTTTTTTACAATTTTTATTGAATTTAAATTTAATTATTTTTTGGGTACAAATTCTTAGAATGCGCATTAATTAATATTTTCTTATAATGAAAATTATCTAATTGTAATTAAATATAGTTCGAAACGGTAATGACTTATTTGACTCTGAGTACTAAAATTAATTATTGTTTGTTCTCTCCTTTCCTGTATATTTTTTAAATAAAAATCCAATTTATTGACCAGTTAAGATTCTTTTAAATGATTCACACCATACAAAACCACTATCTCTACATTATAAACCAAGGCAGTCCATATACAGTTGATAATTTTTATATTAATATTACCTAATATTGGTATTAAATTATTTTTTACGTTAACTTTTTAAAACTATTTCTTTTGTATAACTAGATAGATAGAGCCCTTCGTTACCGATTATAAAACTGGTAATGACCCTCTGTTTCTAAATTATTTTTCTGTAAATTTGTTCGTAATACCCATAATACGGGAATAATCTGATTTATTATGATTTAACACACATTTTACATTATTTGTTTATTATTTAACTTACTAAATGCCTCCAAAAGCTAAAAAAATCTGAAGAATTTATCAAAAGAAATTCATGATGATTTATTTGATATATACGATTGTTTAGAATTGTTAGAAAATTAATAAATACAAAAGAAAAAGAAAATTTTTTCATTGTAATTATTTGTTTAAAACTGAAATTTAGTTAAATTTAAATAAGATTTGCGAATGTAGTTTTGTGAAATTTTATAAAAACGATTGTGACCGACGATTTAATTTTTTTATCGTGACCGGTGATGAAGAGCTCAATTGAATTTAGCTTATTTAAGCATCGCCTTAAAAGATAATTGATCTTTTATTTATAAAACAAACATTATTTTTTGTTATCTGTAATAAAATAAAGTTAGATAAAAATGATTTCTCCATAAAACCAATCCATTAAGTAATAACACTCAGTTAATGTGACAACAGTAGCATTATTCACGTCTTACTATTTTATTCTATCGAAGATTTTCCTCTATAATAGAATACTAAACTAAGTAACCATTGTTGTGCGAAATGATTTAGGCATTGTGTTATCATTAAAGCATTTTACGGATTAATAACTATGAACAGCTTAACGGATAATGCGTTTTAGAGTAAACTTGTACTTGAATTATGGTAATATTATTAGTGATGAATTTTAAAAAATATTGGTTCAAATTTTAGTGATAACTTTTAATATTTTCTTAATAGCAATGAACGGGATTTAAACTTAATTAGAAAAGTTGAAGCTCTATCTATGAATTATTATAATCTTTAATTACTAAACTCTATGATAATATGTCACATGCAATTTATGGGTATTTTTTAGCTCACTTTTTTTAAAAAAAGGCGAGCTTATGCATTTGACACTGTCCGTCCGTCCGTCCGTGTGTCCTCAAACTAGTTAAACGAGATAGTTGCCTAATAAGAACCAATGGTCAGATCTTTGGCACATATCCATTTATTATGCAGTGGCGGTACATGAATATTTCAAATAATTTATTTATCTGACTGCAATTTGTCAGATATATGGATTTGACTGTCTGTCCGTCTGTCTGTTTGTCCGCGCTCTTATGTTAATTAAGGGATTTTACCAACTTCTTATGTTAATTAAGAGATTTCGACCTATTTATTATGCTAATAAAGGGATTTTAAAGTAAAAAAAATAGGGTCAAAAATACAAAAAGTATGCTCAAAATTTGGCATTAAAGGGGTTTTAAAGTGGCCAAAATTCCTGCAAAAGTTAAAAACAACGTCAAAATAGGCAAAATTACATAAAAATGGCGAAAGTTTAGGTTAATAAATTGAGTAGCATATGCCGCTTTTTGTTGCAAAAACACCAATTTTCAGGCTCAAAATAGCAAAAATTCCCAAAAAAGCAAATTTTGGCAAATTTAGACAAAAATGATCAAAATTCAGATTGAAATTTGAGTGGCATATGCCGGTTTTTGGTGTCAAAATAGTGATTTACTGACTAAAAATAGTAAAAAATTACCAAAAAACTGACCAAAATGGACAAAATTAGGCTAAAATCACAAAATTTGATTAATAGTTAAAGTGGCATATGCCGCTATCAAGCGATAATAAAATGATTTGTATTTGATTTAATCTGCTTTTAACATAATGTTTAACTTATAACAGAAAATAAAATATAAAATAATGGGAGCGAATGAAAAAAGCGAGCGACCATAAACTAACTAAAATTTAAATAGCAAAGTCAGATATTATGACCGTATCGATGTTGTTGAAATATAAACATTAGATTACCGTTGCGCTGATGTATTCGTTTGATTAATTTCGTGGATTAACACGTAGCTTAATAAAAAATATTTGCAATCAAAAAATTAAGTTAAAAAGCGAAATAAAATTCGATAAAATCAAATGAAATTTTTCTTTTTAAAATGCCGAAATAATACAAAAAAGTAGTGCAAACGTGAAATATTGATTTTTTGAGCAAATATAGCGTAAAAACCTCAATTTCACTCGCATTTAGCAAATTACAATTTTTTCTCAAAAAATTTAATAAATTGAGCTTAATTTTGGAACAAAACCTCATATAAACGCTTATTCCAAATGAACATTTATGTAATTAAAATAATAAGTGAAAACTTCTAATTATTAGTTTAAACAAATCCAAAATTTTTATAAAACGAGTAAATCTACGGAAACCCTAAGCGATGTCTACGAACCAAGAAATCCCTGGTTTGCCAAATATGTAGTTTAATAAAATAGTTACTATTAGTCCATATTGCAATTAATTTCGTTTTTATACGATACAATTATTCAAGTTATCTTTAATTAGTTTTACAGTTAGCTAGCATTAAAGAAAGCACATATTTTTAATTAAACAGAGTATTAACAAATAAGTTTTATTGTTTTGAAAATAAATAAAATCAGTATAAACGAAACGCATCAACAAACCAAACAATTAAAACCATACCTCAACAATTTCTCCCTTTTCGAACGCACTTCACATAAAGCGTATATTCATCAAATTTTGTTCGTGAAATTCTATTAAAAAACTCTAAAATTTCATGAAGTAAAAATTTCAGATTTCAAATAATTCAGATAATTTAAAATTAAAGCTTTGAACAAACTATATATAAAAAATAGTGAATAGGTAAATCATTAAAATTTTCTAAATCCCGATCCTGTCTTGTCCCGTCCCGACATCTTTTCCAGGTCTATATTACAGTATAAAACAATGCTTTACACATCTCGCACCGAATCCATCGCTGCTTCAAACTTTGTATATATACAGTAAACGTAGAGCCCTTTATACCCGTTACCCGTTAAAAGACCAATATAAATCGCCCAATCAAAAATTTTATTTATCTGTAAATTTTACCACCGATTTTAATTTTTTACTGGAATTTTAATAAAACCGGTTATGACAACTGATTTTATTTTTTTATCGTAACCGGTAATGAAGAGCTCTAAATATACGTGTATGGTGTACGCATACACTTCACTCGCTGACACACTAATGTATCACACTTTAAGCTTTACGCTACGTTTTTTGCATACAAAGAACTTGCACACTGTATGTAATCTTTACTTGCATTGAAATTTGCCTTTTACTCACCATTAACGCTTAACTGTGGTGACCACAGTGTTGTCCCATTTCATATTATATTCTCTGACACGTGAGCCAGTGGTTTCAAATTTTTCAATTTAAAATACATTCTTCTACGACCCATAATTCTGATTTTTAATTTTTAGCTCATTTTCTTGAAAAGAGAGCGAGCTTATGGTTTTGACCATATCTGTCTGTCTGTCCGTCCTTCTGTAACGGTGTCCGCACTAGCTCGACCATTGAATATAGCACGTATTTAATACTCATATAAGCCACTCTCTTATTCTCGAGTATAGTTATTAGAAAGTGAGCTATCTATGAATGTTTCGTTCATGTTTTAAGATAGATTTGTTACTTATTTATTTCATAATTTGGAAGCATATAATTTTAAATTAAGATAGAATCACAAATTCGTCGTTTTTAACTCTATTTATAAATGATTAATTCTATTTGGCTAATTTAAATGCAATTTTTGCACAAAACCAAAAATTGTCGTTTAAATCCGATGAGTTTTGGGAACTTCAATAAATCTGAATGAAACTTCATAAAAGACTCGTTCGTTAAAATATTTTGATTTTTCTTAAAAAAATTAATATGCTATATATTTTAAAAATAAATGCTATTTTTATTGCTATTTTGGTAAATATTTAAACAATTTATTTTGCTATTTTTATATATAATTCTTGTTATTTTTAGATTCTATTAATGAGATTATGTGCTTGCATTTGTGTTATAAAAACATAACAATTAAGATTGTAACGTTACATTGCGACTGTTTGTAAAATTAAAGATGTCATAATAATTTAAGTTTCACAATAATTTTAAGTTGCCAACCAAACTACAATTTAATATTAAAAGCACTGCATCCATTTTTCCATTCTACTGCCTTAATTTGGGTCTCGATCTATAGTTTGGGAACCTCTGCTCTAATCAATTATAAAATATGTTTAAATATTGGTAAATGTTCGAATTCAAAGAAATGTTTGAGCAAAACGGCATTTTAACCAAATGATTAAATACAAGTCAATTTAAAAAAATTAATTTATTTTGCATTTCTAAATTATCACTGGCCTTATCAAAGATCTGATTTTTATTCTCCAAAAACATTCTTTTATGAATTAATAGTTATTACAGTATTATCAACCATATGAGATAATTTTCTAATTTAAAATTTTTAAAATTGTCTTAATCTTAAATTACTTAAAATATTACCCAAAATATTTTGATTGTTTAATTTTTACAAATAAAACTGCTTCGTGACAAACCGTCAAAAAAAGTTTAACAGAATCGAGAATTAATGAGAAATACCTGAACCAAAGCAGTAACTCGAATACCAGTTATTATAAATAAATTAAAACCCTAAAGAGAATTCGATAATTAACCAAAATAAATGGATATTTTGTAAAATTATTTTACAATTATGTAATATAAATTTATTTTACAAGTCATGAAAAAATCAATTTTAAAATAAATATTTTTTGCTTGTTTTGAGCGAAATATTAAAAAAGTCTTAAACGCAAAAATTTAAAAGTGTTCATAAGTTAAAATTCTTGAAAAAGGAGTAAATAGGTCTCATTTAATCATTTTTTATTGCATATTCTTTTTTGTAAATGCTTCTAAATATGCTTTTTATACTTTTATAATCTTTTATTTCAAAATCCGGTCTTTAATTATCACAGATCAATCAATTTAATTAGATTTTTTTTGTTTTTCCAAGCATAAGTAAGAAAATTGCAATTCAGAGAATCTAACGTTACATGAATTTCATGCTTACAAATATAGCTTACAAAACTTCTTGTGAGATTTTAGTTTGCAAATTACTAGACATTTTACATATACTTTCATATTTGAAGATTACCACTGAAATAATTTAATTTAAATAATTAAGAGAAAATATTACACATAATTTGCATAAGTTTTTAAGCTGTTAATTCGTTTTAATACATCTACATTGTGTTTATATATTAAAATTATTTAAATTTTGAGTTTTAACATAAGTTACTTAAATTTAACTTTTAGATTATTTTGTGAGTTAATTTGCATTTTCTTAATTTAATTTAAATTTTTGTTTTAATCTATATTCCAAAAGCAAGCAGATAATGGATTTATTTTTGGGGAAAATTTTGCAATAATAATTAGGGATAGGATTTTCTTTAAAAATTCATTCTTTTTTTTTTGATTACATTACCGGGAGATTTATATGTAAACTTCTACTAAATATAACTAATTAAATTGCTTTTAAATTCCTGATTTTCCACGGGTTTGACCCGATTTTACAGTTTTTTGGCCCATAATTTAAAAAAACTTATTTTCTCTATAATTGTCGGATATTTATAATAATAGAACTATTCTAGTATCTGTGTTAAAATAATGATCTTAAGTATGAAATTAGGAAATTAATATTCTAGTTGTGAGAAATTAGATTTAAAAGTTCGGACAGCTATAACAAGGCAAAATAGCTATCTTATTGAAAGATAATGAAAAAGGTTTTCTGAATCTAATTAAAAAAGTTAACTAATATTCAATTCAACTCTTTTTTAAATTTTTGATAGCAATATTAATAAAAAATTTTCTCGATGATATTCCTGTTTTTGATTTATTTTTGTTCGCGGTCCATAACGCTTTAACTAGTTTTTAATCTCTGAAAATCCTTTCCCTAATAATAATAACTTTTCAGTAGAATACTTTAGAATGTGTAGTGTATGTGTGAATTACACCCGTAAGACCAAAATTATGGTAGAATACCATCCAGAATTTGCCTACGCTTAACTCAAAAAGCTTGCCATCCTAACCATCGTAAGAGCAGAGTTTGGGAAACACTGGTTTAGATTTGTCTCAAATTAATGTGCTTGATATTTATTTTTCTAAAGATATTTTTAGAATTCTATATAGGACTTGAGATTTCATAATCATAGTGAGTCGAAGAAAGCTATCATATAATTTATTTATATGATATTCTTGTTTTTTAAGCCCTAAATAAAATAAATATTTGGCATTAACTGACAACAAAAATCAATAGAAGCTGCGAATACTGAGAGAATCTAATGTTTCATCTGCTTATACTGGATTAATATTAATCGAATATACTCTTACGAAAGATTTGTATATTTTATTAGGATAAAGAGTTTATCGGTATTTTTATTTTAACATTTTTTAAGTTCAGTTTCGAACGAATTAATGAACTTATTTATTTGAAATGTGCATTCGTAGACTTAAAGGCTTATTTTAATTATAATTTGAATTTATTATCGCGTCATAATATAAAAACCATATTTTTTAAATCTACATTAATATTAATAAACCGAAACATGCATTTTGTCATTTTTAAAAATCAATAACATTAAAGTTTATTATAAACAAGTAGAAAATTGAGTCTATTTTTTGGGTACTATTTCAGGCCTGATCTATAAATCCGTTTGAACCAAATATTTTGTTATTTTTATATGCAGAATATTTCTGCATATTCTTAAGTATAGTGTTAAGCTTACATCTTAGACAAAAAAAAGAGAAAACGTATACTATAATTAAATTTTGGGGTATTTTTTTGAAATTAGGTTCCACTAAAGGCAAACACAAACTATTCTGTGCAAATATGTACGATTAATATGAGTGGTTGTGGGTTATGGAGTGATGCGAGCGATAATGGATCAAAGTGTGTTACTGGTGCTTCTTTACCGCAAACGTTGCCAATAATTAAATTTGAGCAAAATGATTATATCGGTCAACTAAAACTAAGTTTGCCGCGAGTTTCCGAACGCTTTGGCGTTATATCGTGCTATCGAGTGATTGTGATTAAACTGCCATTTGGGACAACAGTTTCCGATTTACCGAATAATGCGAACGAACTGAACATAACGTCGTACGCGAAAGTGCATTATAACTTGCAAACAGAACCGCAAGCATATATCGCCGATGAGATCGAATCCGATAGTTTTAATAACGAGGTAACTATTGGGGACAGAAATTACTCGCAGTGCATAAGACGTGATAATAAAGTGAATATAGAATTAAATGGTGAGGCGGGCGTAGTGTCAAACGCAACCAATTTGATAGATGATGGGCCATTAGCCGAGTTTACCAATTATTCAGGGTTCGTCGAAATTCACGTATTGGGCAATAATGGTGAGATATTGCGAAAACAAAGCGCATATTTGCCTACAATGCAAACGACTTCGCTGCCACTGTTATCGATGCCCACGACAACAAATGTCGTTTCGCCGCTATTATCTTCGATGGGAAATCCGAGCACTACTATACTATTATGCATTATTTCTGGTATAGCTATCATTTTGCTAATTGTTTTTTTGATACTATGGCTATTAATTCGACGAAAGAACGATATCAACAATTCTTCGCCTAATGTTGAAGGTGACACAGCAGAGAGATTGGCATCACTGCAACAGTCAAAGCATGTACATAACAATGGACTAATAACTAACGGTTGTGTTCCTTCCATGCGAACTAATAATTCTGTCAATCAATACGTTCCACTAATGCCTATCCATGTCTCAAATTTAGCTCAAGTCTACAAAGAAAAAATGTTTGATAATAATCGAGTATTTGAGCTCGAATTTAATTCATTACCCCAATCATTCGATGACAGAACCACAATTACCAGCGATTCGTCACCGAATACCGATAAAAATCGATTTGCATCTATTAAATGCTACGACCAAACGCGTGTTCAGTTATCTTTAATAAATAACGAGCCCAACAGTGATTATATAAACGCAAATTTTGTGAGTTATGGCGATAAGCTATATATCTGCGCTGAGGGACCCATCGAGTCTACTGTTAACGATTTCTGGAGAATGATATACGACTATGAATCATCGATGATTGTGATGCTGACGGGTTGTGAGGAACACGAAGAGTGTAAGTGCGTTGAATACTGGTCGGACCATTCAATCAAATATATCGGAGACGCGTTCACTGTTAGCGTGAAAAGTGTGTGCAATTATTCCGACTATATTGTACGCCGATTTCAATTGTCCACTAGTGATGCCTGCGTTAGTCGAGACATACTTCACTTTCATTTTACAATGTGGCGCGACTTTACTGCTCCCGAAATGCCATCAAGGATTTTACGGTTCATAAAACATGTCAATGAGAATTATTGCGCAGATAAGGGACCGCTAGTTGTTCACTGTTGTGAGGGTCTCGGACGTACTGGAACTTATGTGGCCATTGACTCTCTGTTGCCTGAAATTATTTCTGGTTACGTAAACATTTATGAGTGTGTTCTCAATTTGAGATATCAACGCAATTTTTTAGTGCAAACATTAAAACAGTACATTTTTATCTATCGAGCGCTACTAGAGTTTGGCCAGTTTGGCGACACTGAAGTAGATATCGATCATTTTTGTGATTACTACCATCAAATCGACAATGTCAATGCTAATACGCAATTTGATGTGAGCCTTTCACACTTATCTTAATAGAAATCCTTTGGAACGATTTGGGAACACGCAGTCGCGCACATATCTATAGTGACAATGAGGCCAATCACACGCAAACCGTTCCATATGTATGTTATGTAATGTAGTGTAGTCTAGTGACTTCAGGTCACATACTATTGGTAATTTAGTTTATATTATTACAATAATACATTAGTCATTAATGTACAGATTGTTAATTCACGTGTAATCTAAAGCATTATATTCGCAATTCATTAAAAAGTTTTTCATGTATCAAATTGAGTCGATTTTCTAGTACTTAACTCTCAGTATACGGTAATATTCAACTATGGTTTCGTCCATCAGGTTATCGGGTAATCGATTATACGTTTGCGTCAAGCGATCGCACGCCAACCGATTCTATCGTTATTTAGTGAACAATCATTGCGCAACTGATTGCGAGTGCAAAACACCTAAACCTATCCATTTGCCAAACACATGTAATCCATTAACGCCATTACCATTAACGTTAACCATTCATTTATTATAACAAATTAATGGCACAAAGGTTTTACATTTGGTTGTCTATTAAATCCCGACCAATTATGATTTAATAAATTCTATCGTTATTTGTGCTTTGATTAAAAAATATGTTAAGTAAATCTAAAACGTTAAAAATAATTTTCGCGATAAAAGTTATGCAGTATTTGCTATTAGTTTACAATACAGTGATAATGTTTGACAATAAAACATTAGTTTGGTTCTTAATATTTTTGTTTTTTGGTCTTATATTTTGGCAAATGAATCCCTTTTTAAATGCATTCCTTGTTTTTAAATTACTGTTT
>JAQIXJ010002500.1:0-15638 GCA_034700185.1 Phthiracarus laevigatus | reverse complement strand
TAATTTAATTCAACCGCTCTTTAGCGATCGAGAGTTGGACTCGAGATCGATTCCAACGTATATTTCTGCCCACTTAACTGAATTTAGGTTTGGGACGCAACCGAAACTACACCCCATTCGATAGCAACGTTTCATTTGGTGGAGAACACGGAGTAAAGTTAGCCTCCGAGTTAACAACGATTTACGTACACTTTCCGCGCCATCGAGTATTTTGAGAATTTTAATAAAAATTGAATTGAATTTAAATTACAACTTAATTAAATAAACATTTGACTGCTTTGCGCGAACACACATTAATCGGTTATATTCGTATTGTGGCTTTAATTAACAGTAGTTTACTAACAATTTAGTAGTAATTTAAGGGTTTTTGGGATAAATAGGCTTTAATTAAGGGTTTTTATGGGAAGTATTAGTAAAAGGAAGGTATAGATCGGAACTATTTCTGATCTCAAGTGGTAGCTGAAGAGCCGCCATTAAAATTTAGAGGTTTTAATTTAATTGTAATTGTTTTAACAATTACACAGTAAATAATAGTATCACACAGTTAAAAACAGTGATTATTTTGCTCAATATTATATATATAATTGGTGTGCAAATTAATTTTATGGTATTAACAAAGCGATTCGAATAATTTAACGCATATTTTAAATAAATCCAGTTATTTTAAAACATTTTAGAAATTTTTAAAGCATTTCAAAACGCAGTTTAGTATAAACGCAGAGTTATTTTGAGTTTTAATAAAGTCAATTTTAAGCATTTTATTTGGAGTGAAAATTTTTGTATTTTAAAATAAGCTTAAAATCGTATTTATATTTTTGTTATTACTTTCGTTTGAACATATTATCTTATTTGTAATAACTTTATAAACGTTAGAGTTTTAGTTATTTTTGAATTTAAACGAATCGAACGAATCGAAGCTAAGCGAAGCAAAGCTGAGTTAGACACACCGTAGTTAACTGATAACTACCAATTTAAGTAAATTTATTTAAAATAGTAGTCCTATGACCGCCATATAATAAGAGAATTGATAGCAACTCTCGATTAAATTTAAAAGTTTGAAATATTTTCAACGGTTTTGTTGAATAAAACCGCGAAAAGCGAGTAAACAGTTCTCAGAAAAGAGAGCCAAAGAGCAATAATCATTACTGTCTGTGAAACAAAAGAGGGATTAAAATTTAGTGCTAATTTATTCTAAAGCACAAACAGAAAAACAGGTCATAAATTTAAAATCTGTTTTCAATTCAAGGTTTCTAAGAAATTCTAAAAGAAATTTCAAAAGTATTTTGAAATTTTGTGAGTCATATACACTCACACATCCGTGTCATTGATCTATTATTTTAAATATTGATTGTAAACAATTAATAATAAGTTTGGCGACTGAAGAGTTGCTAATTGGTAACATAAGTCCGAGTATTGAATATTAAGTGGTATATCGATAAGTCCTTCGACAATCGAGTAGTATCGCAGTTCTATAACCGCGAAAATAAATAGTAATCTAAATATTTGATGCACACTCGTTGTAGAGGTTTAGAATCGAACGAACATTTGATTTATTTGGGTAGAAGACCGATAGCCAGTCAATTAGGAGATCCCGGTCAAGCATACAGAGTACCCAGAAATACAAATAGAAATATGGCATCTCAAGCCGAGAATGTAAACGAGGAATTAAATATAGCAGCTAATGTAGAGGTTGAACCCAATGCAGCCATAGATCAGGATATATTACAAGACCCGAACGTTGTAGAAGCAGGTCTAGTCTTAATAGGAGCCGAGATGGAGGCCGCCAGACAAAACTATCAAAGGTTATTAGATAGAGAAAGGAATTTGTTAAGGGCAAGAGGGGTCCAGGTTGATCCACCACCACCTTATGAGGAACCACCTGCACAACCAGTACCAGTAGACGTACCGCGATCGCAGCCGCGTTCACACAGAACTCATTCAACAGCTAGTTCAGTAAGACAGCAGCCATTGCCAGCCCCATCTCATCATTCATTTCGATCTGCACGATCACAAGTCCCACGCCAGCATGAACCCCAACCTCCAGTACAACCTCCGTCACAGCATTCTTATGCAGTAAACAGATATCTGCAACAACAAAAGATGCCACCACAACAACCATTAGTACCACCGTATGTACCACCACAGCCCGCACCGCCGCAGCCATTATTCCCAGTAGATCCGATGCAAGCTATAGCCGCAACTATATCTCAATCACAACAAGTGTTGCAATTGTTAACGCATCGTATGACTAATCCACAGCCCGCACGTGTAGCCTTTGATACACCAGAGTTTGGCGGAACTCGATCTAAAGCATTAGAATGGTTAAGTGATATGAACACTGCCATTAGAGTTAACCGTTGGGAAGGGGAAATGAGAGTCACTGCAGCCCGAGCAGCCATGACAGGCTCAGCACAAGCCTGGTTTGAGTCAGAGATAGGCTCAGACTTAATATCTTTTGATGATTTTCAAATCATGTTTAAGCAAGAATTTTTACCCGCTGATCACCAACACGAGTTATTACGTAAGCTATCTTACGAGAGACCGAAACAAGGAGAAAAGCCTGCAGACTATATGTATAGAATGAGGAGATTAGCCAGTTTGTGTGAACCACCACTAACTGATGATTCGATAGTTATGTATATTAAAAGAGGAGTCAGGAATGAGCCTTATGTTAATAGCATGGCTGGAGCAATATCGTTCATAGAAATGAAACGAATTGCAGCTGATTTAGAATATATTAGCCCTCGAGTAGAACTGACCAGAGAGGTAATCGAAATGATAGAAACAATAGAAACCGTAATCAAGGAAACCGAAACCAGCCACCAATAGATGGTAGTAATACTAACGTTGATCGTAATCAACAGAATCCCAACCGTAATGTAAATCCGAATAGAAATGGGAGCCGAAGTACAGCTCCAGAAGCAGAACAGAGTAATGTAGTAAATAGATCCAATCCCAGTAGAAGTAGAAACTCGAATGCACCGAGTAGTACGTACCAAAACCCGAACAGAGAAAGAAATTATTATAATAATAACAGAAACCCGAACTATAGTAATAGAAAACAAAACCGAAACCCAAACCCCAACCAGAATAGAAGTTCTGAAATACCATTCACATGTATAAACTGTGAACAGTCAGGCCACAGGTATAGAGATTGCACGCAGCTTATCGACAGGGAAAGAGTTGATAGAAATTTTCAAAGATATAATGAAATGAGAAGAGCACCACAGCAAAGCTATGCTCAGAGACAGCCCGCATCTATACCCGTACAGAATTATGTACCACCCGCTCCAGTACACGCGCCCGCACAACCAGAACCCATACAACCAGTAGCGACGCAACCAATGGCCAGAGCCGTTAATACCGCTACTAATGCTAATATATGGGATATGCCAGTATTACCGCACGTGAATAGTTTAGCTGTGAATGACATTAGTCTGAATGTAGTACAGCCTACAACTAGTCCTATGGCCTTAAGATTAAGTGCCTTATCAAGTAAATCTACATCTTATCCGATGTCTGATTTAGATTTAGCAGATGTGCCGAGAATAGCCATCGATATAAATAACCTGAGAGTGAATGCCCTCGTAGATACCGGAGCTTCTATCTCAGTGATTAGCCCATTCCTTGCAGCCCAGATTTGAGGCCCCAGACTTGCATGGATGAGAGGACCTATTAGCGCAGTTGATGGAAATCCTGTGTCACCGTTATATATTATGCCAGAATTAAGCATAAGAGCCACAAGTAGAGTATGAGTCATGCCCGTAGCCGTATTACGATTCGTAGAACCGCATGTGATCCTAGGAACTGATTTCATACGATCCATGAATCTATTGATAATACCCAGAATAAGAGAAATCCAGTTTGCAGATGAAGTCTTAACTGGGGAAACACTAAAGAAGTGTAGGGATGAAGGTACTTATCCCGCCCCATATAAAGCCACCCGAGTTGTAGTAAAGGATGGTATGATAACAAGTGTTGATGAAAACACTGCAATAGCCAAGAGTGCACAGATGTCTGTATTGAGACAAAAAGAAACCCGAAACAAGAGTATACAAACTCCAGTTAGTATGAGTAAATTATGTAATGTGTCAGACACAGATCAGATACCATATTGGAATAAAGAGGATTTGGTATATCCTAAGACAGTCCCACTAAAGGAGTCTATTCCAAATGTTAGTGTAAAGTCAAATTTCTCTAAACAGCCACGATCGTCATTACTCGTGACTATGAAAGTAGATCAATGCATAGATAAAGTGTATGAAGTAATCTCAAACCCGCACTACGAAACCCAAGGTTTAGTAACTGAGATTGGTGTCGCCAATCCAGAGTTTGGAATAATAAAGGTTATGATAACCAATAAATCCATAGAACCACAGTACATTTGCGAGAATGCAAAGTTATGCTATTTAGAAGAGTTAACTTCGGATGAATGTTATTTCCCGATTAACATCGATAGCCCATATAAGTTCGAGAGTACTAAAGAGAAACGTAAGAGAAGAAGCGAACCTAAGCCCGACTTAGATAAAAGTAGTCCGAGAGCCGGTAAGCCTAAACCAGACTTAGATAAAAGTAGTCCGAGAGCCGGTAAGCCTAAACCAGACTTAGATAAAAGTAGTCTGAATGCGTTTAGTAGTAAAGAATTATATGAGATGAGTGATGATGAGTATTTCTCTCACTTTAATATTGGTTCACAATTAAAACCCGATGAAAGGGAGGATTTAAAGAAATTACTTAAGAAATATAGAGATAGATTTTGGTTTGATGGTGACCCGTTAGGACAGACTAACGTTTATGAACATAAAATAGAGACCGATGGTCCACCACGTAAGCAACACCCTTACCAAGCACCATATGCATTGCGAGAACAAATTGAGAAAGAAGTTAAAAGAATGTTAAAAATTGGAGTTATTAAGCCAAGCAATTCGAATTTTGCTTCACCCATAGTTATTGTGAAGAAATCCGATAACTCGATAAGATTTTGTGTAGATTATAGAGCTTTGAACCTCATAACGAAAGATGATACCTTTCCAATACCCAGATTAGATGATGGATTAGAACAGTTGGGAAATAATAAAATATTTTCCACTATGGATTTTGTTTGCATGTTTTGGAAAATATTAATGGAAGAGGGAAGTGCGGAGAAAACCACTTTTACCTGCCATTTAAGAACCTATTATTTCATTGTTATGCCATTTGGTTTAAAGAATGCCCCATCATCCTGTGCTAGAGTTATGATGATAGTCTTTGATGGACTAACAGGGAAAATATGTTTTATATATTTAGACGACTTGATCGCGTATAGTAAAACCTTTCGTGAACACTTAGAACGATTAGAACAATTATTTGAGCGTATGAGATTACATAACCTAAAGCTCAAGCCTAGTAAGTGTCACTTTGCTAAAGAATCAGTACACTATTTGGGACATTTGATAAATGCCTCTGGAATTAAACCCGACCCAGACAGAGTCGCACCAGTTAGATATTTGCCCGCACCGAAAGATGTTAGAGGTGTGAGAGCCGCGTTAGGAATCTTTGGATTCTATCGCAGATTTGTAAAGAACTTTGCAAAGATTGCCAACACATTGATAAATCTTCTTAAGAAAGACGTGCCATTCGTATGGTCCGAACGTCAAGAAATAGCGTTTGAAACACTTAAACGGTCACTTTTATGTCCACCAGTATTAACGCACTATGATCCAGATGCAGAGTTAGAGTTAAGAACCGATGCATGTGATTTAGGCATAGGAGGACACTTAGTTCAGATAAAAGGTAAAGAAAAGCATTTACTTGCATGTGTCAGTAGAACACTTAGCAAAGCCGAAAAGAACTATCCTATAACAGAGAAAGAATGTTTAGCAATAGTTTGGTCAATTAAGAAATTTAGACCCTATCTATATGGAAGAAAGTTCCAGGTAATCACAGATCATCACGCTTTATGCTATCTGATGAGAACGAAAGACGAGAATGGAAGATTGTCCCGATGGAGTTTAATGTTACAGTCTTATGATTTTAAAATAAGCTATAACAGCGGTAAAAAGCATGGAGACGCAGATTGTTTATCCCGCTATGGCCTAATAGATGATACTGAAGTAACTGAGGACGAGTTTATGTGTCTAAAGTTATGCGCAATTTCCAATAGCGATAAACAGGTTGAGTTATTCCCTAACGCTAGAGATCAGATACTCAAGACACAGAGCGAAGATAGCTTCTGCTCACAGAAACTTGAATTATTGAATAGTAGAGACCCGCCTACTGAAGAGAGAGCCTTGAAAACTAAAGATTATTTTATAGTTAGAGGTGTTTTGTATAAAAGATTATGGATAGATAATGGATATCAGTATATGTTAGTTGTACCCAAAGTAAGGATAAACGATGTCATGCACGCATGTCATGAACATCCAATAGCAGGTCAATTAGGTCTGAACAAAACCTTTGCCCGAATTAGACTAAAATTCTTTTGGCCTGGAATGTACAACGATATCCAGAAACACGTTTTATCATGTAAACCCTGTCAAATGCGAAAGATCAGTACCCAATCCAAGCAAGGATTACAACAACCCATACCAGTAGCAAAACGAATATTTGAGACTATTCATATTGATTTAGTCGGACCACTGTTGACATCAGAATCAGGTTGTAAATACATAGTAACCATGATTGATCAGCTATCAAAGTACGTAATAGCAGAACCTATAATAAGCGCAAACGACAGAACCATTATGGAAGTTCTGGATCGAAGACTTATATTAGTCTTTGGAAAACCAGAAACTCTAATATCTGATAGAGGTACAAACTTATGTAGTGAGTACTGTAAGCAACATTACCAGTCGTATGGCATCAAGCATGTCCGTACCACAGCTTATAGGCCCCAGTCAAATGGACAGATAGAAAACTTTAACAAAGTATTAGGTGTTAGTTTAGCCATATATGCCCGAAAAAGGAAAGATTGGTGTAAATACGTTAAGTTTATAGCCTTTGCCTATAACACTTCGAGAAATGATAGTAAAAAGTATACACCATTTTACTTGGTACATGGTTTTGAACCAAGAATGCCTGTAGAATCAGAGTTGGGTGTAGACCCAGAACTCAATGAGACAAATGATCCGCGAGATTCCGTTAGGAAGCTCCTAGAAGCCCGCGATAGCGCGAGACTTAACATTATAGAATCTCAAGAACGAAACCGAATAAGAGTTAAATAAGAGTTAACCGTAGTAAACGAGATACGACTTATAAAGAAGGAGACTTAGTTCTTCTAGCAGTTAAATTCCTAAAATTTAAAAAGTCAGGAAAATTATTAAACCGATATAGAGGGCCGTATATCATTGTTAAGCAGATTTCGCCAGAAACGTATTTAATTATGACCCGAACAGGAGATATCCGTATGGACACTGTTCATGTAGAAAGACTTAAGAGGTACAATGAACGTAAACCTCTGATAGCAGTTCGAACCAGAGTTCCGGAACAACCCGTTCGACGCCAAATGAAAGCTATTAAGCCAAAGAGAACTCGAATTATTAAAGAGTCTCCCAAAACGATAAGAAGGTCCACTAGAATTAGCCGACCTCCAAATAGATTAGGTATAAATAATGAGAATGTAAATAATTAGAATAAGTTATCTCATTACCACTTAATGTAAATTCTGTAAATATTCATGTTTTTGTGCCATTTTCATAATATTTTTAATGCTTGAGCCGATAGCTCGCAATTATCAATTAAAGTTTTGATTTAATTGACATTACGTGAGGAGTGCCTCTGGAAAGGCATCAATCCATCTTCAAAGATGAAGATGAATTGAAATCCCCACCCAGAACCGGTATAAGGTCATCATAGACAATATGATAATCTTATACCAAACGTAGAAAGTCGAAAGAATTGCCGACTTGAGACAGTGAGGACAGACTGTAAAAGAGTGACTATACCGTGAATACCCAAGTATGACGAAGAGATCACCTGTAGAGGAGGTCTTCGACATACGAGTGTTGCGAAGCCACTCTGGCGTTGTAATAGATACAAGATATCTAAGGCCAGACATGGTTGTAGCTTCACTTGTATAAGGTGGTTGTATGCCACCAGAAGCTTCACTACTATGGAGTAGTGCTATACAGCTAAGTGCACTTTGAGACGCACTAAAGACTTGCAAAACTAGTTATGTTTAGAGATACAAAAGTTGTATACCAGTTTTTTTAGACGACACATAATAGCAGAAAAGAATTTTAATGTCTTTTAGTATGACCAAAACTGAATGCCAGAAAACCAGTTAAGCATTTTTTTAAAATTTTTACCACTTCGCCAATGAGTGATCAGAATTATTGCAATAGACATCGTCATGTTTTCGACTATTGTAATGCAATCAGTTAGTAGACGTCAGTTTAACACTTTTCTTTGTGTGACAGAGTATTATCAGACAAAAATGTTTGCTTATAAACGTACCCGAAAATGCAATAATAGAGTGGTTGAAGAGATAACTCACGAGTTTCTTACCACACTTTCCTATTTCAAGATTTTAATTTTGCTAACCCTAATCATTGTAATGTTAGCCTTATTTTGTTATATTTACCCTTTGATCAAAAGTGATTAAAGCCCCAAAAAGTTAGATTATAAGTTAGTTTTATAGTTTGCAAAAAGTCTTATCACGAGCTGTAATGTTAGATATATCATTCCAGATGTCAGACCGACCCGAAGAGATGGATGTAGAGTTTGAGGAGATTGATCCCCGAACAGAGCAAATGGCAGCACAAGCCGCCGAATCCGAAAGTGAGTTGCAAAGATAGGCGCGTGAAGAACAAGCGTTGTTAGAGGAAGAGCCGAAAAGCGATTCCACTCCAGCTTTTCGTAGGAAAAGCGTGAATGAACCAGAGATTGAGATCGATCAGCCGATATACGAAACCGGAGCAAAAATACAACACATAGACGAGATAATAGACATCGCCACAAATAAGAAACTCGAATTAGATAAGTCCATATTCCCGCAATTCTTGTATCGACCGCCAGCTCAGTACTTAATGAATGATATCTTCGTGCACCGCAATGACATATACGCCGGAGACTACAAAGATTTCGATAATTGGCCACGAAAATATCAAGATCGTGCTACTGTGCCGTTGTATAACCCGAACGTACGTGGAGAGAAAGGTCTGCCTTTTAATAAAGAATATCTGGACGGATTGAGCGCTGTTGAAAGTTATTTCGGATATGTACAGACCGCTGATGGAAAAGAAGCTACTATCACATGTTTGATATGTGGAGAAATTGGGATTACGTTATGCCACACGACGAGTTCCAGTTTAAAGATCAAAACTGCCCCGAATTGGTTCACGCAACAAGAGATTTTTATCTCGCAAAGACAGGCAACGAAAAAATTGCTACAATTACGCCACCGCCTACGAGAGTCAAAACAATTGACACCATCAGAGAGGAAGAGATAAACCGATTGTATGAACAAGACATGAGTTTAGTGAAAGAGTATTCAAAGAATTATGGAGAGCTGAGACGACAGCTAACCACTGCGGAAGTTACCGAATTGTACTGCATGTTATGCAGAGGAACTGTTGTTCTTGCGATTACGTGTCAGACGATTGACCGAAAACCTACATTTCATCCGCATTTCTACTGTTATACATGTGTTTTCGAGCATATAAAGCAGAAAGAGTTAATGATTTGCTGCAAAATCCCAGCCATACCATGCCTTTCGCCTGGATGTGGAGGATGGGTGTGTTACGAGAACAATATGAGAGTGCGAAACGAAATACGTGTCAACGCCATTGTTCATTTGATTGAATGCAAAACCTGCCATCATAGAGGACCGTCCTATTTGATGAATTATCACTTATGTGGAACAGTTGCTCAAGAGTTTATGCCGCCAGTGCATGGCAAAGAATTTGAAAGACATAAAAAGTTGACCGAACGGAGAATGAAAGAATTGAGAGACGAGAAACTCGAGTGGAAAAAGAAAGCCGCTTTAGTAGAGATTGATCTCACCGCGAAATTACGTAAAGAAAATGAAGCTGAAGTGAAATTATACGCAGCAGACGCTAGAAAATGGGAGAGAAAACATGAACAAACTCTCAACGAATTAATACGTAAAGATAATGAGCTCGAATCCCTAAAGAGACAAATAGCAACCCTACGATCCGGAGGAATAGACACAGAGTTAAAACAGATGAAAGAACAGTTGGTTAAAATAGGGAGCAGTGAAAGCACCGCTCCAAGAGTTGGACGCGAAAGCGCGGCCACTAGAAGTGATTTGCAAAAATCCCAGAAAAGAGTTGAGACTCTCGAAGAGAAAATTGAACGTTTAGAAAGAGAAAACAAGAAATTAGTGAGTGAAAACAAACGACGACAGGAAAAATTAGACAGTTTTCCAGCTGCTACGATGATGAACAGCAGAAACACGAGCGACGACTTGAAACACCCTGAGCATAGATATACTTTTTATGACGTGCGAAACCCGTTAGAGCGAGATCCAGCACCGCTAGAAATCAAGGAAATTAAAGGAGAAAAAGTAGGGTTTCTCACACTTGCCGATGACGTATACGATAGAGTAGCTCAACATTTCGGAACTGAATCAAACGCGATATCGATAGGATCACTAGTGTACGTACCATTGTTACACGGAAAAAATGAAGTTCAGGACAGAGATAGACAAATGCACGACCAATGGTATAAACCTGATATGCACTTCTATATCGAAAACGCCGGTCAGGAATTGAGCGCCAATAACTGCCAAGAAGTTAGGCTCGGAAAACGTCACCCGCTTTACAAAAATTTAGAAGTCAAAGAACTGACTCAGGAAGAAAAATTTGAACGCGAAAGAAAGAGATTGCAAACAATTAAGAAAAAGAAAAAGAATGTCGCGAAAGAGAGAGAAACAGAGAGTGCAGGAGAGGGTGGATCAGGACTAGTCCCGATCCCTGGTTCGACCGGTCCGCCGGTTAGAGCCACCTCTCAAGCGCACTAAAGCGCTGTTGTTACGCACCCGCCAGGAGTTGGCCGAGTCTTCAGACCCTCTGGAGCTCG
This sequence comes from Phthiracarus laevigatus, assembly GCA_034700185.1. Taxonomy (NCBI): domain Eukaryota; kingdom Metazoa; phylum Arthropoda; class Arachnida; order Sarcoptiformes; family Phthiracaridae; genus Phthiracarus; species Phthiracarus laevigatus. The sequence continues at coordinate 4,619 of JAQIXJ010002500.1, read as the reverse complement.
AGGCCGAGCTGAAGCTACGAGGGGGCAAATGGAAAGGCCTCCGCAGACTCGAGTCCCACGTGCACAACATTATCGTCGTAAGAGAAACGTTTTGTAGGCATTAATGTTTGAGTTCGCCTACAAAACAGTCGCAACAATAATTGTGAGAGCCTTAACACGTGTTTATTTAAATTGTGAATAAGTGAAGTGAAAGTGAGTGTTAGTGTGTGCCCGATATCACCGATTGGAACCACTCATCGACAGGACATTGTCATCATTACCGTAATTATAAACATATCTATATTTTTCCACTAATATTTATGTTAATTAAGGCCACAATTATATTTATATTAATAATGCCGCTTTGTTTAATACATAATTAAATAAATAACTGATTGCTTTGCGCTTAAATAAATATCCAATTTAATTCAACCGCTCTTTAGCGATCGAGAGATGGACTCGAGATCGATTCCAACGTATATTTACGCCCACTTAAATAAATTTAGGTTTGGGACCGAACCGAAACTACACCCCATTGGTCGAACGCTACAAATACATCATTACATAACATTTTTATACCTTTTACTGACAGGATAAGGGCCACCCCTTGCCTAAGATTTATATAACAGGCATTCGAGCCGTTATAACTTTAGTCTCGTATTGTTATCTCTGAGCTAAAGTCGATTTGTGTTTAACGTAGCGATTAACGCACATTTTAATTTTCTTTGTTCTCGTATTTTACGAAGTGTAGGCTAACACCGCACTAAAAATTACATTGTGATCTAAACATAATCAAACAATAATTTAGCAATAATTACATAAACATTTAACTGTATTAATTTTAGTTCACGTGCCTTAATAAATATTTTGAATTATAACACTGGAAAGTTATTACTGTTGTGAAATATAATACGCATTCCTCAGTTCAGTGCCCTTGAAAAGGTACACATTATAGTGAGCATCACGTACGCTTCACTACAGCTCTTTACAAATTTATTCATTCTACTGATGTCGTATTTTTCTATAATAATAATATTTCTTACTTCACGTAATTTTGGTACCAAAACAATGTCATTTGTGATGTCAATGAGATCTTTTAATCGAATATTATTAATTGACTCAACATTATGACAATTACGAAGTAATTTGTTATAATCCAATTGTTGTGCTGTAGAAAAGTCAATGCTTTGTAATGTTTGTCCAAATTTATTAGCAAACTCTTCTAAAATATAATCTGGTAATTCACTACAGCATTCGTTTATTTTAATGGCGACCAAACCATTACATTTATCATTAATAACGCGCAATAACTTCTCCGTTTCCCGATACGAATGATTTTTAATGATTATTCGATTAATATTTGAACATTTCTTCAAAACTTGTTCAAAAATGATTTTGCTATCATCGTTATTAGAAGAGGATTTGGAACTAAATTGTAGTGAATCCAACACATATTGCTTATTGAATATCACTCGCTTCCATAACTTCGATACGCATTCAAATCTCATTTTCATCTCAAATGACAAGTATTGTAAAATCTCAGCAATTAATTCATCGCTAAATCTTTCAAAACAATTACGATAACCATTCCATATATCATGACATCGATCGTAACGCGATTCGTAATTGTACGAAGGAGTGTAATACGGAGATATGGGTGAATATGATCGCGTAACGCTATACCATGGAGATTGTAAATAATTATTCCAATACGATGGATATAAAGACCAATAACTCATGACACGATGATTAATTTAATACTATATTATTCTAAGCTTACCAGTTGAAAAATATTTTCGTTACTAATAGTCATGTTAAGTAATCACTAGTTTCTTATATACCCTAATTTCAACTCAACGTGCTTGAGCTGTCATAGTTAGTGCATAAAACTTATGATGAAAGAGTTTAAAATTTAATTTGCAAACTTTGACCAATTAGAGAATTCGCAAACGCAATACACAGTGGAAACTTAAGTCATAAAAATACTTAAATAATTAATAATATTTTAATAATCCATATTATTATAGTGCAAACCATATACGCCCATCGAAATGTGCCTAATATGTAGTAATATGCCTAATATGTTATTTCTAAACCTCATGCTAACGATCCCTTTATTAATATAAGAATTATATAAAATCCTTACATTAATATATGACTGCAAACGGACGGACAGACTGTCAAATCCATAAGCTAGACTTTGTCTATTCAAAGTGAGTTAAATAATTTTGATAATACGAAGAGTAATGTGGTTTAATTCAAAGTAATTTAGTGATATGCCATTTCACGATACTTTTTTAAAATATGCTTTAGAATTAGTATGTTTGCCAGAGTAGAATATCTTTACTAATTTGTTATTATCTGATGGATCAACAAGTGGTACTTATACTTCTTTAATGACATCTCTACAGTTTCTCAAAGAATTATTATAGTTAATAGTTTACTAAAATTTACTAAAGGAATATAACGTTTAAATAATTAAATTTTCGTTTTAAAATATTTTTTGTTGGCTTCGATTGAAAATACAAATATTTGAGTTGACAACAGTTTTATTTACATTATTTATAAATGACCGAAACGGTTTTGTGCACATTTTTTGATAATGTTACAAATCGCTGTGTCAGTAATTTGCTAATTATACCGCATATTCACTGATAAATGCTCTAAATTTGCCAAATAATTAAGCGTTTCGTTTGTTGTATATATCGCGCGACACTATTTTAATAATCTTATGTTTTGGCAAACACTTGTGAATGTGCTTAAAAAATTGGTCATGTAATTAAAATATTGCTATGTAATTCTAAACTTGTTATATGTTTACAATTTTTAATTGATTTAACCGATAGATTTTCATTTTGCACTAATCGGGAAATTTTTAATATCAGTTTTTTGAGTTTATTGAAGCTATTGATGTCATTTAATATTTCAGTAATAATCAATAATCATTTACCCCTCCAAGAATTCTCAAAAAGTTGACCCCTTACCTAAAAAATAAAAAATGGCATATCAATGGGGAAAATTTTTTAAACGTTTTTTTGTCCGATGGCAGAAAAATTGTCGCTTAACTCCATGTAGTACTATTGTAACACATATTATATTCATTCATAATTGTAATAATTCAACAAATTGGATATACAGTAATTAGGGTGATCAATTGCTCCCGGTTGCCGGGATTTTCCCGGTTTTTCACTTTGGACATACCGGTTTACTGAAAAATTATTGTAAGTTCATCATTATAAGTCCTTGTCATAAGTTAAAAAACATTATCTCCCGGTCAACTCCAGGCGAAAATATTTAAAATTTGAAAATTCTCCATATTTAACTTAAGAACAGATGTTCACACTAACAGTAATACGTATATATGAGTTAATAATGTGCGCTCTTTGCTCAATATTTTACTTGAATACTGGGATTATTGAAAATTAATTTAAAATATATAAACGTAACTCATAAATACATAACCACATAAACACAATCACATGTGAAACACACTAACGGAAGCGGACACACGCTTTTAGAGATGAAATATTTTAACCCATGTTAACACTGTGTTAACACCAGATGGCGCACACATCTAACTATTACAATATAATAATAACCCAGATTTTTTGAAGATAAAGTTTTTCAAAAGTTTATGCCGAACTTATTACCAAAATCTATTAAAGTAATTCTTGTTCTGCTACCGCCTTCTTCATTATATAACGTAATTGCTTTTAAATAATTATAATTATAATTATCAATAACAATACGCAATAAATCATTATCAGTAATAAACCTATAGTTATTATTCTCGTTAGGTTTTAAAATTTTTAATACAAACCCCGACTTCATAAAAAATACAAAGATATGAACAAAAATTCAGTAAATTTAGTAAAACTTTTGCCATTTTTAAAATAGAACTTTATTTATAACTAAATAACAAATATTAGTTGTAAAATAATTACCATACTATATTTAAATTAAGTGGCATTTGTTGCTATAAATTATAGATTTTTGCTTAAGATAGATAATCGTGTCGGGTTCGGGTAGGGTATCCTACAAACTTCTCGGGTCGGATTTAAACCTGTCGGGTTCGGGTCCCGAAATTGCTATAGAATTTCTAGTTTAGTTTCTATCTCGTCGCCAGCATGCAGAGTTGACTAGACTAGTCGTTTTATGAAATTTTAATAATTTTATCAATAATTAAGACTTTTAGTGTTAAAAACGTTTTATTATGTTTTTAAGTCAGTAAATATTTAAATCGCGACATAATTTAATGTAAAAAAGGTTTATTGAGAAGTATCGAGTGTTCGCATACCGTTTTACCTGACAATTTACCCCAATGGGGTAAATAAAAAAACTCAACGAATTCGGGAAAAAGTCAGTTGCTATGTATTAAAATCTGAGGTTTTACCCCAATTGGGTATAAACTCATTTCTAGGGCCTTGAAAATCGTTAGAAAAACTAGTGCCAAATCGTTTGTTAATCGTTAGAAAAATTCGTTAGAAATTTTACATAATAAATTATTTTAAAAGAGATTTATAGTTGTTTAAACCCTAAAATATTTCATTGAAAACCTTACTCTTATAAAAAAATTACTTTAAAATGAAATCTTTAGATACAGAAACTAATGATTGTGATAGCTATCATTTTCAGAATTC
>JAQIXJ010002499.1:0-15639 GCA_034700185.1 Phthiracarus laevigatus | reverse complement strand
AAAAATATGTTTAATAAATCATTTGATTATTTGATGTGTGGCGAACATTCATTAGTATTAAGGGTGTATTTTTATATGTATGCTAAAAATGGGTAGGAGTAATCGTAATGGCAAACAACCAACTAAAGACCCGCTCTTTCTTTGAAAATTTGTGAAAATATAAAAATTTTGTTAACATTTCATCGAAATTTCACTGCTCATAAAATGATTTTCAATTAGGAATAAAAAACAAATAAAAGACTTAGAGGCTAATAAAATTAATAAAATCTAGCCTCAGAACAAATGCAGTTAAAATACTGTTAACTTAAAAAATAATTAAATATCAAATACGGTATTACTTTTACTGATAAAAACCAGAGATACAGTATAAACAGCGGTTCATAATACTGTATTTATAAATTACATAATTCCTGGTTTTAGTAATTGTGTTTATTAGCCTGCAAGTTATTAACCTGGAAAAGTCATAAAGTGCTGTAAACCTAGGAGATCGTAGATCCAAACGTTTATTATTATATGACTAATAATAATGAGATGAAAGCGAACAACAAAATTTTCGTATTGAGTTTGTTTATTCGCAAATAAAGGTTAAACTATGGTTAACTTATATAAAAGTTTGTTTTCAATGTTTGTGAGTCAAGTCAACTCTCATGTGACTTGTTTCGTCGTCGTGTGGTGTGTGTGTGTGTGTATGTGTTCACATTTTTATTAAATAGTCTTTCCTTATATTTGCTCTCAAAGGTATCAAAAAATACGCGCATTTTCCTGGACATTACAACTATTTCTATGGTATACTGTACAGTATACAGTATATGTTTAGCTCACCTGTTTGTGCGGTGCAAGTGATCATAAATTGTATTTTATTTGTGTATAGGCTTTTTTGGTTTAACTCGTATTTAATAGAGTGCGTACGTGTATATACGATTGCAGTGAACTATATATTGTTTGGGTGTTTAACGCATGCGCATGTGATGTATGTGAATCTGGTTTCTTGTGATCGTTTGTAAATGCCATGTATATGTGTGTGTGTTGTGCGCTGCGTTGTGTGCCATTTATTTAGTCGTCACTATTTCCATATCAAATGTATGAGAACTCCACTGGAATAACACAGACAAAGAGAGAAAAATAAAAATGAATTCCTTTTTGGCGAAACGTAAAAATTGTTACAAAATAAAATGAACGTTTCATCAAATCAATTGTTGATGTGATCTGTTATTGTTTGGTGATATCTGTGCTCGCAATACGTGTTGTTATTGTATGGTATGATTGTGTTGTGTTGTGCATTGTCGCGCATAGGCTCACACCACTAATATGAATGTTGTTCCCAATGATATTGGAAAGAAGCGTCGGAAATCGGATTCAAAGTTGCCACACATTCAGCTCAATAAGTGCCTGAATGAGAAGCGTCGAAGAGAACAGGAGAACATATATATCGAAGAGTTAGCAGAGTTGATATCTGCTAGCCTTAGTGACATGAGTTCATTATCGGTCAAGCCTGACAAGTGTGCCATACTTCAAGAAACTGTTAAACAAATACGTTTAATTAAACAACAGGATTGCGAACCATCTGATGATCTTCAGGCATCGGAAGTGTCATCATCGAGACCTACAATACTAGCGAACGACGTTTTGGGTCCTTTACTGCTCGAAGCGCTCGATGGCTTCTTATTCATTGTCAACACCGATGGCATCATCGAATTCGTCAGCGAAAATGTCACTCAATTTCTCAAATACGCTCAAGTATTCAATTTAACTCTTTTTTTATTATGATAATTTCATGATTTTATATTTTCAAAACTATTTTTTGTTTGTTGAGATTTTAATTCCATTGAAAAAATCAGTCGTAAATCTCTTTTCTCTTTTATGGCAACAAAATTTCTGAATAACAAAATTTTTGATTATAAGAAAAAAAATGAAAGCTTTAGAAAACATTGAAACGCTTTTGTTATTATTATAAGAAATTTATTTCAATTTCAAGTTTTTTGAACAAAAATTTTAGTGAATACACAAAAAAATGAATTTTTTATCTCTTTTTTTGAGTTGGAGTATAAAATGTAGAGAAAAAAAATATCAATTTTAGAAGACGATAGCGAGACGTTGTGCCCAATTATCGCATTATTTATTTATTTATTCCTCGGATATACTACACTAACAATACAGTATATATCGTGAAATCAATAATTTTTTTTATTTGTGTCATTACTAATAATAATAATAATCATCATAAATAATCTGATGATTATATTTTGAAAAATTATTTTTTTCGCAAAAACGCACGGTTTAGTTGTTATGTTTCGAAGTAAATATTTTTTATTGTGAAATAAATCGGTTGCCCCGATATTTAGCGCGTTTATTATTGTTATTTGCAAATGATTTATCGCGCAAACACATCTTTTAATGAGAATGAGATACTTTCACGGGGAAAACAAAAAAGCAGAATGAAATGCTGGAACAGAATAAAATAGTTGAGGCTATAACTAATTTACTATTTTATTTCATAAGAGCGTAAAAAGCGATATTTGACGCTCCATTTATTGATTTATGCGCTGATCTTTGACTTAAATGATGGAATAAATTAGTTTTGAAATCTAATACTGTTTATATACGTATAATACAATGGCATATTTGTATTGTAGAGTGAACTCGTTGGGAAATCGATTTATAACATAATCCATAGCGGAGATCATCCGCGATTTAGCTCCAATTTGCTGCCAATGTCCGCAATCGGAAACGGGTTCAGTTGGTCAGAGATAACCCAAGCAGCTTCTACTTCGTCGTCCACCGCATCTCAATCAAAGTCTCGCTGTTTTAATTCACGATTTATGGTGAAAGCGCGCGAAGACGAGGATAATTCAAGCGATTGTGATGACTCGGACTCGGAATTTCGTTCATTAATGAAGTCAGCGACCAGTTCTAAGACACGTGACAAGTCATCGCCTCAATATGAGAACATGCAAGTATCAGCTGTTCTCGTGCCCCCACTCGAATCGAAACGCAATTCATCCACACCTAATTCAACCACAACCGAAGAGAATAGTTTGGTTTGCGTGGCGCGACGCATACCCGCCACCGAAAAGTCTTCGACCAATGTTGTGGTCGAACAGTTTACCACCCGATTAGATCTCACCGGAAAAGTGTTGGCTATCGATACCTCAGGCGTTTCATCCACTTATTCCCAATATTTGAATAAAGACTTAGTTGGAAAAATATTTCTCGAATTGTGTCATCCGACCGATTTTACTCGAGTACAACAGCATCTGAAAGAGACACTTTCGATTGGTTCAAATGCGAACAGCGGTGTCTATCGTCTTATGGTATGTATCGAATATATGTATATCGATAGGCTATAAATGTTTATCCAACAATATGTGTGCTTAATGTTTAAATACAGTAATGTCTAGAGATAACACAATTACCATTTATTTATCTATAATACTTATCAAATTATAGACTGTTCGAAGCGTTCAAGTTTTCCTAATTATAATTGTGTCATTATACCACTAAATTATCATATTTAGTTTATCTTATTCAATGTGAATAATATTTAATATTAAATAACGTATTTTTGTTCGTGAGTTATGTTTATAATTGGAATTTTGTTTTAAAGATGGCGAACGATAAGTATGTTCACGTACAAACTAAGTCAAAGCGATTCAGTGGCAATCAAGTATCATCAGAACCATCCGACTTCATTATGGCCACGCATTCCATAATTCGAGATTCAGAGACTTCGGGCTCATCGGAGCCATCGTCATCACGTGGCGGTACTCCGAGCCCCATCACAACAACCACGTGGTCTGGAAATCCGACATTTGCGAGCACTATTGCCCACTCGAGCACTATCGGTCAATTGGGCGCCAACTCGTCTGGCGGTAATCTGATCTCGTCTATTAACTCGAATTTGCTCACTGGTAGGCAAACGCCGTGTTCATCGATATCGACCTCGAGTTCGGTTACAGGACCAGTGATATACGCAAACACCCAAACAGGAATGATATCCACCACACCATTCCTCACATCATTCTCCGCACTCTCTCCGAGTAATGTTGAGTTCTCTTTGAACGATTGTTTGGGTCTTTCGGAGATGTTTCCCTCTTCGTCTGTTTCGTGGGACAATTATGATAATAATTCGCAAGAAACGGCGACCAGTAATGCTCCAGTAATGACTCAAACGGTAACATCATTGGCAAACACGTCAACATCGCCGCCAATTTATACGCCGGTGACAACACCGCCATCAATGACATTGACAGTATCTGGTCAAACAACATTGTCACCGATGGCCGTGTCATCGCCAAGTATGGCAAACTTAGTGAGAAGTCCATCGACTTCTTCACCCCAATCAGTGACAGCCAATTACAATCACAATTCTACATATGATAAATTTGACGACTATTCTCCATCAGGCCTCTCAGCGACACATAAATTGAGAAATTTGCTCACACATGGCATGACATCGTCAGCCGAAGAAGCGGACTCTCCAGTGATCAAGAAAGAGCCTGGACTCACGAATGATAACATTCTTCGTGAACTGCTCGATCAAGACGATGATGGCGATCAATTAGCATCTCTTGCAGACACACCGGTGGCCACAGCACCGGTTAACACACCGGCCACTCCATCGTACGATTCTTCTGGACCGGCAAGTGTTGCGAGTGATAGTAAAAAGGTTTCCAATAATAACAATATGTTGCGAATGTTGTTGAATGATGACGATATCGGTAAAAAGACTAGTGATATGCAGTCCAGAAAGAACCAGGACTTACTCGAACAGTTGCTCAAAGATAACGATAATCGAGATAATAATAACAGTTTTCTCATTCATTTCAAGAGAGAACATAACGAAGCATCAGGTAATCAAATGATTTCTATATTTATATTCTATTTGGTTAATGGTTAATGCTATGATCGGTTAAAATGATTGAAAAGTGAGAATTGCATTGTGAGATGATATGATAGTAATAATTCGGTTTATTAGACATGGTTTTATTAGTATATTAATCATGAAAATTAATTATTAAAGAAGCTTACCGTCATTTTTGACTCACTCAGTAGAGTTTAATAGCGAGTAAATTCTTATCTTTCATTTGAAATTCCATATTTTAAACCCACTCATTCTACTCAATGCGTGTAATGATTTTTGATACACATTAAAATCAGATAACGTTCAAACTTGTTTTAAACTATGGCTTGTGTTACATGTGTTTTCATAATTTTAAAACCCCTTTCGAATAATTATTTTCCAAATATTTTGCGAATTCTTTTCCAAAATATTAGTTTTTAAAAATAAAATATTTGTTTGATTTTTTCCTGTAAGAATGCGTTCGTAATGGAAAAGATAATGTTATTAATATTTATTGAGCAAATCCAGTGACATAAATAAAATTCTCTAATATTTTTGCAATTTATTTTCAAATATTATCTTATTTTTATAATTTTGCACAAATCCGGGATTATATGGAGTACCAGTTTGTTTTTTATTTTTTATTGCACAGTTTATAATAATGAATTGAAATAATATTTCCATAGCGAAAAACAATAGTTTAATAGTAACAAAAAAACAAATGAAATCAAAAAAAGCGACATTAGTTATTATAAATTAGCATTTTTCTATTTTTTTCTTTTCGTCTGTTTTCGATGTTTATAAATGATGATCTATTATACTTGAGACGCAATGTTCATCAATAAAAATTAAAGTTTATAAATGGTATGTTATAAATAGTTAACGCATTTCCACAAAATAATGCAATAATAAGTCATTTAATAATGAGTTATATTATTATAATTACAAATCAACACGCGATACCGTTTATATTTGTTATTTAATTCGCTATTTTTAAACACAACCTAATAATTATTCATATGAATAAAACTTTTAATTGTATCGATTAAATAAAATAAAAAATGATCGAATTTTATAATTAATAACTTATAAAGCACTGTGTAAATTGTTTAACTTTTTTTATTTACCTTAATTTTATAGAAAAAATATGAGTTTAATTTTTTTCGATTAAATTAGTTTTGCTCGCATAGATTAATGCGAAACACATGCTTATAGATTTGATTCACATCATATCATTCTCAAGCGTTTTTTTGCGCTTAAATGGGAAAAAATGAATCAAATGTTAATTTGATACAAAGAAGTTTTGGTGTCGTAAATTGGATTTGACGCTACATTACTTCTACATTAGATGTGACGTTAAAATCCATTTAAATATTTAGTAGGATATAAAATATTAAATATAAATATGTAGGGTATACTGTATTAAAGCTTATGATATAGAGGTTAGACGTAAAAGCGTTGGTAAAACGTTGTTAGTTTGTGCTAATTTTGAAGCTTATTTAATGGTTTAATTATTAATGCATTATATAGCGTGTTCAACAAGTTCGTCATCACTGGCAACAAACATCAATGATGTGATGGTGACGTCGATGAACGCAAACAAACGCAAGTCAATCGATGATACATCCAGCCATTACGAGCAACAATTACCAGACAGTAAGAGAGTGGCCAATGCGTCCATATCTGGTATTAGTCATCCATCCGCACACCTCGCAGGACAAAACCCAATGTTGGCTAAAATGTTGGCGCGAACGCCGTCATCATTGCCCGAAGAAATAACGATTCCAACGTCCATAAACCCAATAATCTCTCAAACGCCACAAGACAAGTTACCCCGTAATTTGAAAGAGAAGTTGATTCCAACGCCAGTCCATCACGTGTCTGGCATACAATTAGTCCCACAACAATCTGGTCACGTATCCACGTCTGGTGGCTTCGCTATCGTCACTTCTGTGGCATCATCTTCGAACCAGAACTCTATGTTAACTTCGATTGTTACCAATAATAATGGTAATATTTCGAATATTTCTCAATTGAGACCTCAACTTCAACAGGTATTTTCATTCACATTATTTTAATGTTTTATAGCAAAATATTCATTGTTTTGTTTATTATTGGTGTGAAACAGATACATAATCTGCAACATTTACAAGCATCACAACAGCCTCGACTACAAATCCAAGCGCATCCACCACAACAAGTACAACAGGTGATTAAAATACATTCTCAACAGCAGCAGGAAATCCATATCCAGCAAATGCCGGGACAGCAAATAGTGCAACAATCTCAGCAACAGGTTCAACAATTATCCCAACAACAGCCAAATCAATTTTTACAACGAATAATAACGGATAGCGGACAGTCATCACTAAATCGTACGCAAATACTTTCGGCATTACAATCATCGACGGCTTCCCAGCAAACATCCATACAAATAATGCAGCCATTCTATCAGACACAACAACCTCAACAACAACAACAACAACAACAACAGCAGCAGCAACAACATCAACAACAACAACCAATGCAGACAAATTCGGTATCGAGTGGTACGAATCAAATGTCTTTGGTCGGCTTAGATGATCATTCAACAACTTCTGATCAAATGCTGTCACTTATTCTCGATGATTTTATAAATATGCAACAAGAAATGAATTTAGATTTGCCGCGATCCGTTCAAAAACCAGTGTCTCATGTGTTATCGGTTCACGAAGACACCACAACGCTGTTGAAATTGCTGGAAGAAGTGATAGAACCGGCTGCACCTAACGTTACAGCGCCAGCCGCTACCACTCCTGTAGATCTTAACGAACGAATGGCAATCAGCGCTATTCAAAAACAATTAATGAGTTTCGAAGTGACGACTCCGACCTCACCCAATGTAGTGGTTGCACCGTTTACTACTGTTACTAATGCACCGCCCAATTACCAGCAAATACCACCGCCAGCATATTCCGCTACAACTTATGGACAGCAGATAACAAATTCTGTCCAACAGGTATATTGATTTTGAGTTTACCATTTTGAGTGAAATCATTATATAATTTATGTTTGGTTTTAGACACCATCTCAAGCAAACTTTCAACTGCAAGCGAGACCACAACCGCGTCTCAAACAACCACGACCACCATATATGCCTCAAAATATGCAGTCAAATCCGGCTCTGTCTCAAATGGCAAATCAAGTTCGAAGCGCTAATTTGCAGCCATCGATGAGAAAAGTGTTGGAAAGCAAAAAAGGATATATGCTTCTCGAGCAACAGAAGCGTTTATTGGCTCAACAATCACAGCAGCAGATGATTCCACAAACGCAACAACCATCACATTCAGATACGGTAGGGTTTGGCGCATTTCCTGAAAATATGAGTGAACTGCTCAACAATACAGTGGCACCGAATGTGGCGTTGACTGTAAAACCGCGATCAGTAGGACCTCCAACACCGGATGGGGCACAGCTATCGCCGCGATATCCGGTTGCGATGAATTCGGTTGCGTCAGTATCATCACCGCTACCTCAGTCACCAGCACCACAACAACTGAGTCCCGGTCCAAGACCTCCATATTCGCCAGCGCCGGCTCAACAGTCATATCCTAGTCCATCGGGTACATCGTACCCAACCGCTAATCAGCACAGAATGTCGCCTCATTTTGTATCGTCTCCTTCTCCCGCTCAGGGACCGCATTCGCCTCTCATGCAAATGTCACCGCAGACCAATTGGTCGCAACCTGTGAGGCCAACAACGCTGACTGCAGTCAACACTAGCAGTCAGTCAGTGATGCAGCAGTCGAGTCAAAATGTATCAATTCAGCAAACTAATCCTATGCTCAATGCACAACTTTCGGGTATATAACTATATAATGTTTTTCTATATCTATATGTTACTCATAACGGTATGTAATTAACATTATTAGGTAACGGTCCCACTTATGTTAATAACGGGCAACGATTCCAACAGCAACACCAACAGCGACCAATGCGCGCAACGGCACCACAACCGAGGAATGCTAGAAGTTCGCCATTTCCAGAGCAGTATGGTTCAGCTCCTCCTCAATTCAATGCGACAACAGTGACACGACCACAGAGAGTGCCAGTGACAACACTTCCGTCGCCAATGAGAGTGAATTCTCCTCGATTTACTAACGATTCTTCACTTCCATCTCCGAGTTATCAATCGGTGACCACATTCTCTCAATCGGATCAATTTAGTTTCGAGCAGGCATTCACGCAACAATCGCCATCAAATGCGAGCCAATCACCTCACGACAGAACCAGAAACAATTCAGGAATGACTTCGGAATATGTGAAACAAGAGTTACGGGCGATGGTTAGCGGTCGCACTCAACACCAGCAGATGCAGCAGCAATCGCCGCAACAGATGCAACCGCAGCAACAAATGTCATCGCAACTGTCGTCGCAGACATTGACTCAGGCAGACCTTGAGATGTTCGGCTTAAGTTTGGGTTTGTCGGATAGTGGCGATGACTTTACCCAAGGATTGCTCAATATAAGCGCCGCTGACGTCAGTACTGTTGCTAATGTCAGTTCGCCGGCATCGCATCTCAATATGTCAAGAAATAGTTCTATGGTAATATACTTTTTTGTTGTTGTTTCGTATGCGCGCAATCTTGTATCGCAACTTATTTTATTCGCATCACTTCTAACCTGTATTGCATTGACTGTTTTGACAACTGGGAGGAACCATCACACCCTTATTGCGTGACTCTTTGACAGTCAGATCTCTCTTTCATTTTTATAATTATTACAAAAGCGAGAGCACTAACTTTTTTAAAATATCATTATATTAAAATAACATTCAAGTGATTAGTATTTCTAGATTTTTTTCAGAATACATAAATAAGCGCATTCAATACACACATCGTTAGTTTAAGACTTTACGATTGTTAAGTTAAGCCCATTTGAAAATTGCATACATAAACATTTTTTACGATCTCTATCTATATATACCGTACATATTGATTGTTGTTCCACTTTTCTATGTCTGTTACAACCGTCTGCATAGCTTTTACAATATAACATTACTGACCAACTTATCGCTTTTTATAGTCTGAAAATCTTTGAGATTTTTAAATAAAACCCGCATTTGCTCTAAACATTGCACTGATTTCAAAGCTATAATTATTTTTACTAATTAACGTTATTTGATAGAATCAAGTAAAACGTGATTAATATGAAAAATTGAGTAACAATGAAATAGACCGTAGTATCAGTTATATTTAGGGGATTAAAAACTAATCTTTTTTAACGCTTGCGATGATTAATATTGACAGCATTGATAAAATAATTTCAACATTAATTAACTTAAACCATAAGAAAATTTTGTTTTTGTTGAATTTTAGGACGATTCCAAGCCTAGTGATCAAAAGAAGAGTTTATTGCAACAATTATTATCTGAACCATCTTAATAATTATCGAAGTTTTAATTATTTGAGTTAAAAAATGATAATGAACATCATCACACTATCAATGAATTATTCGATTCGTTTTTCTAAGTTCTAAGACTATTGACATTTTTGAACACTTTTTAACTGAAACAATTAATTGAACAGAAAAATGACTGTGAAATGAACTTAAAAATTACTGTTATTTTGTGATATAGTGAGAGATAGACATATTGTGTATTTTTTAAATCGATTTTAACGTTAGAATTTCGACATTATTATTAATAGTACTATATTTTATTTGTTTATTTTGCAACACAAAAAAAGCTAAACTATACGTGCAAAAAAAGAAGAAACTATTTGGTGTTATTCGCCAATTAGATTGCGGTTGTTGTTACACTAAACTGAAAATCGTTTTAAGAATTTTGATAATGTGCTCCAAAGTTTATTTTATTGCGAGACCAAAACACACGAGACATCAATAATAATAATAATATATTATATGGAACTCGTATTTATACGCTTAAAATATATTACAGTATATATATATATATATATAAATATATAATATGTGTTAAAAAATGAAGAAATAACTTTATTTTCTGCTTATTTTCTATTATTGCTTAATCAATTGGGCATTTTATATGTTCTCTCAGCACACGCGAAAAAAGTTGTTTTTTAATAACGAAAATAATATCAGAAAAGAGGATTAAGAAATTTTTCAAATTATTACCATTCAAACATCAAAACTTATAATCAACTAAACAATTGTGGAGAAAAAAGCGAAACGAAAACATTTTATTCAAAACTCAGGAATTTACACATTATTATTATTATTATTAATTATTCATCCACTTTGTTGATTATTATTATTATTATTATTAATCTTATTATACATCATTATTTAACGTTTTGGCTGCCATTTAATTCTACTAATTATTACAAAATTAATCACTGCCTCTTCATAAAAGGCTGCTTTTTATTCTTCAAACGACTTTGTTTGTGTGTGTGTGTGTGTGTGAAGAGTCACCGACAACAACAACAGTAAAAAAACTTCATTATTATTATTAATATGCTAAACGAAAAATGGGTATTCCTTTAACGACGCCTAAAATTTTGGTGCTTTTTTTACATTTCATTGTATTCGTAACGCAAACAGTAGAGAAAAAAGTTGTGACCTTAAAAATAGTTGACAACACTCGTACACTTTTTCAAGTTTCGCTCGATTCGATCCAACATTTAATTCGTTTTTTTAATAGTATGTACAAGTTTCCCCCAAAAAGTTGATAATTTTGTTGATAAGTAGATATCTTTTAGAGATAAAAGAAAGAGCGAAACGATATTTCAAAAACATTTCTTGCGTGACTATTTTAGTTTTTTTGTTTTTGTTTTGAGACTAATGCTACGATCAGATTGTTTTATTGCTCTTTTTTTAAACATTATTAATGATTATTATCTTTCTTTGTTATTATGATTTTAATTTTGAATAACTATCAGTTAATTATTGATAATTGTTTTTTACAAAGGGGTTAATATTAATAAATAGAAAGTCTATATATTTTAATTTTTGCATCTTATTACATATATATATATATATCTATTATATATAAATATATAGAAAACACACACACATAGGCATTACATATATATTATATATATATTGTTATGAAATATAATGATAACTCATATTTTTTCATTTCGCACACACAAAGGAATTGTTTTTTAAATGTAATTATTTGTGTGAAACGGTTATACTGAATGTAATCTGATTATACTGAATCAATTGGTTTTATTGGGCATAAATCGAATGCCATTTTCATACATTTAAAAGTAAAGTGAGAAAATAAAAATATTTTTCTATTCCCCTTTAAAGACAAAAATGATTTAAACTTTTTTCGTGTGTTGAATATATATATATAATGTTGACTGTGATTGAGAAAAGTAAACAAAAAATAAGAGAATTAATCTAATATATAATAAATTATATATTTATATAAGTTTTTTAAAGGGGCATAGAATTAGTTCATATATAATAGAGAAAACTATAAAAGATACTGAAAGTCATTAGAAATAATGAGAACACAAATAAGACTGTCATTGTGCTGTAGTTTTTGCCGTTTTGTTAATCTATAGAAAAATGTGTATGATTCGCAACATTTTTTTCCTTCAATTGTAACATTTAATGTTTTTTTTGAAAAAAAACAATAGTACAAAGTTATTGCTTACAGTTTATTAATTAATTGATATTATTATTATTATATTTAATCTATTATTTGTTTAATTATTTCAAATTCCCACAATCATTAGAACATATTTGCAGGTATTATTAATTATTATTAATATTATTGACACGGATTTGAAAACAATTTCCTAATTCAATCATATTATATGATGATATGATTGCTATAAATATATATATTATGAAAGCATAATGTTTTTCGTCGCTTTGATATTTTATAGTATATAACATAATTTTTTTTTTGTATTTTAGAGCAAGTTTTATCACATTTAATAATATGTTATTTTTTAAAATACAATTATGAAATAGAGAGACAATTTAATAATCGATAAAACACACACATATTAACGCATTTGTAGAACCGATTGAGTGAAACAAAAGCAGAATAGTTTTTTTGATATGTTTTTTTAATTTTCTGACGACACGTACCTGAAAATTACGACAAAACTAACTATTGATTGTTAATTAGCTATTAAGTAACGATAAATCTGTTTTTAAAAAAGGATTGAAACAGAAACAAATGGTTTTATTAATTATATTTGATCACATGTTTAATGTTTTTGGTGCCTTGTTTTTTATTTCAACCCTTAATTGTTAATCCCGTTTACCTTAAAAATTTTTTTTGTGGATTATTTTAGAAGTTAATTAAAAGTTTATTCTATTAGCATAAAATTTACTATTATTGATTAAAAGTATATTCTTTTTTAATATCGATATATATTTTTTAAAGTTTTGCTAAACAAAAAGAAATGCAGAGTTAAATGTTTTAAATCGGAGATGTTTTTATAGTATATATATATAGTTTCTGAATATGTTTATAAGACTGTAGAGTTAAAAACTGAGATAACGTGCAATTTTTCCCATCACTTTGTTTTTGTTTTTTTAAATTGACAAACTATGTTTGGAATCTTATTCGCTGATCTGATAATTCTATAATTGATCAGATAAAATAGTTATCCTATTATTTATAACCGCCCAACAAATAGTTTTGATTTATTCATCATAAGCCGATTATTTGTCAACTGAGAAACATTTTTCAAAAAAAATTATGGTTATTATTTATATATATATAAATGTGTCATTTGATTGAACAGTACATTGAAATAGTAATAATAGTATTTTAAGTGAGAGTTTGGAGGGTAAGAGTTAAGAGAGAGATATCAATATTTTTGTATATGACTTGTATTCCACATCACAAAACATTACAAATCTATAAATATATATATATTAAAATAAAATATTTAATGCTGCGTTATTACTGTTTTTATATATAGAGAACTAAATAAAAAAGAAAATTATTGAATTACAAAAAAAAAAGATTTACAGTAAATTCATACAAGTTATATTTATATAATAAAAAACGAAACGTAGAAAAAAGTTTTTTTTAAGTTAAACGCGAAAAACAAAAATACACATAAATTGTTTTCAGTCTTATAATTGATTTAAAACTAATCATAATTTTAAACATTATAAATAACGAGAAAAAGAGTGAGACACGGAATATATAATGTTTCATAAAACAAAACACGAAACGCGAGAATATTAATTAAACTATTAAAAAGAGAGAGAGTTTTTTTTGTATATTTTATTGTATACATTAATATATCATTATTAATATTTGAGAAATATAATTAAGATGGATATATGGAAAAATATATAAATATATATATATACATAATTATACATATTTATAAATACTAAAATATAATTATTTTGGTTTTCATCCCAATATTTTTTTTTGTTTATTCTTGACTCTTAATTGTGTTTTTCTATTTTTAATTTGTAAATAAATATAAGTATAATTATTATTATTATTATTAAAATTCCTGAAAAGAATAATTTCGGTGTTAAAACTCAATTTTATTGTTTGCACACCCATTTTTAAAAATCTGTTAATTATTATTATTATTATTATTATTAATTAATTAATTATTATTATTAATAAAATATAATCTCACCATTTTGTTTACAATGTTATATTTGCGCTAATAATAAAAAAAGGGCTTTAAATTCATTGATTATTTTAATCTATAAAACAAATTTGGTTTTCAATTACGATTACGATTACGATTAACCATTTTATTGAATAATTGGTTTTAATATATAAGTGGACTAAATGTGTGTTAATTAACGTGAAAATAAAATTCCATCGAAGATTAGATTTCGATTGAATTACCTGTAAATCAGTTTCGAGAGGCTTTTGAGAGTGCACTCAACTCTTTCTATAAGTACTGTGAAAGTTTATTTGATAATTAATTGCGAAGTTAAGTATGGTTTCAATCATTCAATTAGTAATGCTATAATAATTATTTGTCTAATAAAACCGGCGATAAATACTCTATTTTTGGCTGTTGTAGCTTTTATGCTCCGTTTTGTTGTAGAAAATGTAAAATTTTTTAATCAACAATTCAATAAAATACATCAATAAATTATATTATTATAAAATACAAAGTATTTAAATATGTTTCAAAAGGCTCGAGATTATTAACTAAACATTTTTTAGACAAATATTCGCATTTAAATTTTCTCTATAAGTTTGTTAGGTTTGGTCAGAGCTTTAAAGCTAGAATGGAATAACCTTTTTATTAATTAATACATTATTTAATATTTATGTAATATTTAATCAATTTTTATCATATTTTTAAACGAATCGATTAAATTAAAAGTTTAAAATCAAAACAATGATCGCCATCTGGTTTCAAATAAATTGAACTCTGACTCACAAATTTAAAAAATAATGTTTTAACAAAAAAAGGTGTTTTATAAACATGTCATGTTATGTATAATATATTAAATATAAATTGAAAATATGTGCATTTTCTTAACACAATTAACGGTATAATAATATAAATCTATAAATCTATAAATAAACTGTCACTCAATAGGAATGATTTGCGACAAATATAATTTAATTTTCGGATATATTTCGTTTGATTCTCTTCCAGCAAATTCAACCAAAAGCCCTTTTTTCCTGCAAAAAAATCAAACGTCAACCAATCAAATAAAATAAAATACAGAAATCATAATTACCTATAAAACTCGACAATTATATTCTCTTGTTGTTTATATTGGAGCAATCGTTGTATAACCACTGTTTCCTTATCGTCTTCGCGTTGAATTAATTTTTCACCGGTTATATCGTCTAAACCAGCTGTTTTCGG
>JAQIXJ010002498.1:0-15645 GCA_034700185.1 Phthiracarus laevigatus | reverse complement strand
TTGTTTTTTCATTAAAATTTAGATAAAATTATCTTATTTCAAAATATAATTTTTATAAATTTTTAAAAAATTTTTTTGATTTTTTTTTAAATTTTGAAACTTAAAAAATATTTAGTGAGTGTTCCCGAAGAGGCTTACAACATAAACAGGGGTAAATCTTGTAGCTCTTTAAGAGTATATATTTACCAAAAAAAGTTTGTTCCAAAAAGTGAAGGGAAAGTTGTCAAATTTAACAAAAACATAAAAGTCTAGCCAAATCTTAACTTAAATAAAAAATAGTAAGTAGTATGGTTAGATCTCGGTTCAAAGCCTTTTGGCACAATAAAATCCAAAACAAATTTTTATGTAAATTTATCGATAAAACACATTGTTTAATTGTTTAAAAGATTTAATTATGAGTATTTGTAATATTATAGACATGAATTACTAATTAAAATAGAAAAACTTTTTATAAAACGTTATTTAAATCAAGAGCACTGAAACTGAAAGGTGACCACAAAAATGATATCATCCCAGCAAAGAGTAAGCATAAAACTCTTTTCGCACACCATATGGACTGACACCTAATGCATGCCATATGAGTAGATACTTGCTTGATGTACCATATGGATGCACAGATGGCAGATATAGCACCTCAAACAAACAAAATCACAAACAAACAATAACAATAATGGTGACTAGTTTTTGATGCGCCACTGGTTTGTGACGTGCAATGCATTGCACGTCACAGTGAATAATCAATGCATTGAAAAATGCAAAAAATTTTGTAAATCAAAATAATGATTTATTTTGATTTTATGTTAAATTAATATAAAGAACTAACATAAAATAATGGTTTAAGAATAGTTTTTTGCATGGTGTGCTGACTTTTTTATATTTTATAAAATTTTAATTTTTTAGAAACTATTGTATTAATCACTACAATTCTAATGAGAAAGGTATGTTTTGGCACAGAAAAATTGCCTTACATCGAGGTAAGCAGCTGCATGTTGAGCGCTTACAATGCAATCGGAAGCTGCATGAGGGTTCAGAAAATCGTTCGTTGTAAGGCTATATTAGTGCCATTTGAGAGCCCGAATGTGTAATAACTTGTCTTTAGTAACTTTAGTACGCGATTGAAGTATGTATTGTGTTTCGCTTATTAGTAAAAAGCTGTTAAAGCAATAAAAATATAAAATTTGATAGATTAGCGTTATTAGTTTAACATTTGAGTAGAGCCAATGCACTATTATAGCTTAACAATTAAAATATTCTTAGCATTTCCTATTTTACAAATTATTTATATCTTCAGATTTTAAGATCATTTACTGCCAATCAGCTAACTGTTTTTATTGATTGTCTCCATTAATCCTTATTTTAGAAAGTTTGCAAATTATTCTAGAATTCTATAAAATCATTTTCAATTGTAGGTAATTGAATAAGAACATAAACCTGTTTGCATATTTTTAATTTCAATTCGTTCACAAAAGTAATTCTATTGTTTTAATACTTTTCACATTTAATCTAAAACAAATAATTTCAGAATTTCAACGATTTCATAATTCATTTCGACATTTATTCAATAAATTTTTTTTGCTTAAACAACTCAATTAAGGTAATGATTAATTTATTTATTGTTCAAGTTGACTTTGTTTATAAATAGAATGTAAGTCTATTTGCAACCGCGAGCAATGTCATCTGTGGAAACAGACAGCTATAAAACTGTTTTCAAAACATTCAAAGTTAGCAGAAAACTTTTGAGTGAAATAGTAATTATTCCGATTAATTAAGTTTAGTCAATCCAAACGAACCTTTTAAATTTGATGTTCTTATTAGAGCTAACACCATAATGAAAATAAAACGTGTATAAATATGGCATTTTAAGCAAAGTTTAATTAACTTAAAACTATTATCCTATGATGAAATAATTTAATGCCGGTTATTTAGGCACTGTTACTTCTTCATAAACACTTTTACTTATGCTTGAAAACCTTTGTGCTACTAACTTTCTTGAGTGTTCTGATTCTTTCTAAACTTAAAAACCTAATAGAAGCAAACTATGTATTAAACTTGATCCCAGTAGTGCTTGAAAAGTTTGAAGTTAGCAGAAGAAAAAATAAATAAAGAAATGACCTTAGTTACTTTCTATTACATACTTACGACTAACTTGTCAAACTTGTATTGTAGAAAAGAATCACAACCCTTTGAATCGAACTTATTTAAAATGAGCAGTCATAGAATTTTTTTCGATAATTGGAATCAATTTAACATCCATTATTGCTTTTGTAAGGGGATCAGAACTTTGTAAAACTTATTGCTTCTAAATTTAATTCAAAGTTACATGTATATACACATGGCTGGAACTTATAAACAACTGTTTCTGATTAATAAATTATTTAAATAAACAAAAACAAGTTTGAACATTAGTAATGAGCTCAATTTGACTTTAAATCTATTGTTTGTAACCTTTTTGTAATTTTATTTTTTCACTTACAAATCTAAATTGTTTCGCTAAAAATTTATTGTACTTTAAAACATTGTTATAAATAGTACTTCAGAGTGTTAATATTTTTATTCATTCTTAGTTTAGCTGCCAACGAGGTAACATCAAAATTGCTCTTATATACACAATTAGGCGCGTGTAATAACTTGTTTTAGTATAATAAATAAGACGCATGAAACCAAAATTTACTCATAATAGCTCCGATATTAACCAATCTTGAACCGGTTGTTTCAGGTTTGGCCAATTTTGCCTCATTATTAGTCATTATCGACCCAATTTTAAGCCCTGTTTTGCAAATATCAATGCCAATTTTGACCCTTTTTGTAATTGTTGCAGCGACAATGGTTGGCACTACAACATATAAATCAATTGAAAATATTGCTGCTAGTTATGACAATAATTTCAAGATAAACAGGAAAATTAGCAGTAATACTTGCAAAATCTGTAACATATGAACCCAAAATACATCCAACTGTGGTTTTTCATTGTGAGATTTGTACTATTTTAGTTTCTTGTTCTAGTATACTGATTTTAACAGATGCAAAAGAAATAGAAAGCCTTAACTTTGGATTTAATTTATTAGATACTTATGAATTTTAATCATTGTAAACTTGTTTTGTATATTTATTATGATTATTTAACTCAAATTGAAATATTTTTGTTATAAAATTATCTAAAAAATACAGTCTGATTTTAAAAATAAAGGTCATATGAATGCATATAAGAATGAGATTGAATGTCTAATAAATTAATGTTTTCAAATTACTTAAAGTAACAGATTGTCAGCTAATAAATGGGCGATAGAGTTAATATAAGAGGAAGAGGAGGTAGATGCAGATATTAGGATAAGTAATACAAGAGACAAACAGGAGTTGCATAGTGGACATACTGTAAAATCGAAGTTAAAAGGTAGAGTGAGATTGAGGGGGAGAGAGAGATATGTGTGTATGTAAGCGATGTGAGCTTTTACTAAATCTCAAAGAATATAAAACTAACGTCTATGCATATCTTTTACATATCGCTTCTCGCAATTTATACAATGACGTGACCCAAACAAAATAATATTTTTTCAGTTATTTATTGCAGTTAAGCAATTAATGGCAAATAAGACGTATATTTATGACCATTTCGCGTAATAATATTCTATTACAGAGCATACACACACAGACGCTAAAATAAATGTAGTTAATAGAGCATATAGCAGTAAAAAATTTGCAGATACCTATAAAGAACAAATCATAATAGGTGTTAAATCTGGATTTGAGTCAGCGTTTAACAGACAGAAGGCTAAATGCTCAGAGAAATTTGTTCAGTGCAGAATTTGACATTAAAGTTTTGGGTAAAGAAAATGATCTCAAAGCCCAGAGTTTAACGTATCTCCTATCAAGAAAGAAGAGCCAAAATATCAATCATGGCCAGAGGAATGGGAAAAGTGGCCTAAAGTTGTGTTGATGCTATACAAAAAGTTTTTCCTCTAAACTACAAGTGAAACATGCTGGCGACGTTATTCACTCTTTTAATTTTAAAAAAATGTTGAAGACATAATTTAAGACTTGTTGAAAGGTTATTTAATAAACTATGTCATTTTAAGTGTGACTTTCAAACAAAACTAAAATTTACTTAATAATCGATTTAGGAAATAATAATTTCAATATAATATAAAGTTTATGTAATTTAGTTAAATATAAGTATAATTTTAATAACGATTTGAGAAATCATTGTAATTTTAATCTTGATTCGAATAAAGTTGTTTTTTGTTTTGAAACTCTGCCTTTGTTTAAATGTTTACTCGTGAAATACTGGTAAACACCCTAAAGAAAGAATGCGTTACAATGTTCAATATGTAAAGTTTATTTTGGAATATTTAGTGGGAATTGAGAAAACTTAAACTTGTTTGGTCACTATTTCGATCTCCATATGGCACCTCAAGCATGTATCTACTTATATGTTCTTAAAGTTATTGGAGATGTATTACTTGATTATTTGTGAAATTGCTGTCGATTTTTTTGGGTCTGTTCTAGGAATGGGACCGTTGGGAAAGCAAATTTGAATTCCTTGATCTAACGGTCCAATGAGTACAGCCGAATGGAAGAAGAGGGCGGAGCAGAGAGAAGAGAACAGTTAGCAAGAGTGAAGGCATTCTGAAGTGAGTGAAGTGACTAAATGGTTGGGTTTTTGCCACTACACCCACACAACATTAACTAATATAAATTATCAACATTTCTAATAATATAAATTTTATTTTAAATAATACCTTTTATTTAACAAATCCATTGTATGGACGCTATTATTTTTATTATTTGTGCGACGAGTGATCGAAAACTTAAATAACTATTAATAGATAAAGTAGAAAGCGGTGTGTATTTGTTAATTAGCAGGCAAACCAGTAACCGACACAACCATTGTTTCACTATTATAAGTTTTTTAAAATTTCATATTTCTTTTAAATATTTCTCTATCTTTATAAATAATAAATAAAATCATTTCATTTGTCTGTTCTCTTTCAAATGATACTTAAAGCTGGCGGTAATGTAACGTTTAATACAAATTGGGATTTGAATGATCGCGTATAAACTGCGATCTGTGTTAACGTTCGCCATCGGACCATACCATTAGAAAACCATATGAATATCGATTAAATTGAAACGATTCCATAACATACTTTAAGAATTAGTTTTAATTACAGCAAATCATTTAATTCATAATTGTCTGCGCACTCCAACAGTGGAATCAAATAGTAGTGGTTCACGGAATTTAGCCCTTTTATCCACCAAATAGAACCAACGTTTACCCTTAAGCTCAAGCAAAATAAACGTTTTCCTATCCTCTCTAGTATTGACAGACGAAACGTGATTTAATGGCATATCGTGATTGCGATACATCAATGGGAAAATAGGCGAATAGCAATTGATTCGTACAGTATTGCCGTCTTTTCTTAGAAGCACGAAACGAACCGATCGTGATATTAAAAATGGCAGTGTAAGTAAAAATAGATAACCAAACATAATTGGCAAATAATTTACCATATAATCCTTCCAATTGTCAATCAATGAATTCTTAACAAAAATCCAACTAAATTTTTCACCGCTATCTTTGTTATCTGACGATGGTTTAGGCAGTCCTGCCTTTATTGCTTTTGTGGTGATTACGACCAATAAAATGAGTTGTAAAACATTAAAAATTGCTAAACCAATGAAAAAATTGGTGCGATCATTGGAATAAAGTAACACATCTTTTACAATCTCTCGATTATTGTCACTATTATTTGAGTTATTAGAGTTCAATTGAGTAATTGGTTGCAATTTTTTTACAATCGATATTTGCTCTGTATTTTTGTTTACTGTCAATAGTGTTGTGTGATATTTTTTAATCATACTTAAAACATAGTTCCGCGAACACAATAACCTTAAATAACTCATTATAAGCTGATTTTAATAACGATTATATTGACAAATAAAATAACTTTTATAATCAATATCAATATTATGTTCGTTGTTACTATAGAAATAAGTGTAAACAAAACTACACGTGGTTTTCAATGAAATAAATAAAAACTTAACGTATATTAAAAACTCCAATCGATATGAAGTATTTAGTTAAAAAAGCGCAAATTTCGTCAAGTAACTTCCAGTCAATAATTTTATAAATATCGCCTGTGTCTCAAATTATTCGTTAGGCAAACTATTTTGCAATTATAACTAAAAAACACATTTAATCGTGTTTAACTCCAAATGTTTTTTAGTGATGTACTAAATAGAATTGAGAGCTCATTTTGAGGTAGTCTTAAACTTGGGCATTAATAAAATAAAAATTGTTTCATTGTGTACCGAATATTAAGCTTATAACGTTAGAACTTTTCCATTTAAAAGGCATTAGAGAATAACATCACTTTGCACTTTTCTTACGGTTCCCAAATTTTTCTTACGGTTCGAAGAAAAAATCAAATAAGGATAATAAGCTTATAAAATATAAATAATGATAAATTTTAAACTTAGTATTTTAACAATTAATTTATTTAAATCAAAACTTTCTGCTCGCACCAACAGTTGCATCAAACAATTCTGGATTAAAAAATTGTCCTCTCTTATCAACCACGTAGAAGAATGGCGTTCCCTTTACTTTAAGCGAAATAAATTTTCCCTTATCTTGCCTGTGATGCAAAGCCGATATATCTTTTAATGGTACGTCGCGGTGACGATACCTATTCGACAAACCAGTTGCCGAAAAACATGTGAGCCGTACACTATCGCCACCTTTTCGTAGTATTACGTAACGAACCGAACGCGTCACATAAAGTGTGATTAGCGATGTGCACAGGTAACCCACGGCCACGAAAATGAAGCAAACCAAATACGTGCTCCAATTATCCGATAATGTTTCAAACAAATTTGATTCTTTATTAGTTTTCTTCTTACTTCTAGCGGCGATAACGTAATAATTGTTTGCGTTCAATAACCAGAATGTAAGTTGAATGAAGTTTGCGATCACAAATGTGGAGTAATATCGGGTCCGATCGTTCTGATAGAGTAACACATTGTCCTTCATTTTAGTCGCATTGTACTCTAATTTCGTACTATTTGTGTTCAGCAATCGTTTCAGTTGAATCAGTGACGATTTTATGGTCGATAAGTTTTCATTATATTTGTTTCTTATCATTAGTAATATTGAATCATTTTTATTAAATATGTTTAAAATTAAATTACGAGAACATCCCGATATTTTTAAGTAACTCATTGCGTATTAGTTACTGTAATTAAAATATTATACTTATTTTCCGAAGAAAAACAATTATTTACAATTTAGTGTTAGTTTGTTTCTAAAATTTTTGCAATATCGTACCTTATATATCGATATCGATATAAATGTAAACAAAAACACACGTGTTTTTTAAAATCTAAGTGTAAAGTGATTGATATCAGATATTTTAATTCAATAATTTTTTGTTGGCGACTGTGATTGCATTATAAGTTGAAATAAAACTATATCTAAATTGAAATCGTATTAATTTTATGCTATGTCTACCATTATTATCTAAATTGTTGTAAATACGATTTGTTTTGGTGATCTAAATCTTATGTCAATAACATTTAATATACCGCTAAACACGTGCACAGTAAATGTCATCTTAATAATGAATAAAAAACTTATTTAAACATGTGTTGCCCTTCAAAATCGTAAATCAGATATAACGCAGTACACAGTAATTACATGTTATGTGATAATTATATAAATTTAAATTTCTTAACTCTGTCGCAACACTAAACCGCAAAATAAAAATCGTTCCATAAACGTTTTAAATTAAGGATTGATACCAGATATCTATAC
This sequence comes from Phthiracarus laevigatus, assembly GCA_034700185.1. NCBI lineage: Eukaryota > Metazoa > Arthropoda > Arachnida > Sarcoptiformes > Phthiracaridae > Phthiracarus > Phthiracarus laevigatus. The sequence goes on along the minus strand of JAQIXJ010002498.1, from coordinate 7,838 downwards.
TCAAAATATCACATATATAAAGACATTTCTTTGTCAAAAATAATTTTACTTAAATTTACAGGTGATTACACTATGATTAGCGCTTAACTTTTTCATTCTATAATAATTTCAAATGTTATTGAATAATCAAAACTTCAAAACATTACTCGTTTTGTGAAATATATAGTTATTTGGTTTGAAAGTTTTGTTAGTTTTTGTCAATTTGAAAGTTTTGTTAGTTTTTGTCAATTTGAAAGTTTTGTTAGTTTTTGTCAATTTGAAAGTTTTGTTCACTCATTGTTAATTTATTAAAAAATATATGTAAGTAAATCATTTAGATAAAAAAGCCTTAATAGCGTGTAAACTCGTTACAATTTAAAAACCAATATACTTGTAATCAGTTTACCATATATGAATATGTCTCAAAATTACATATTTTAAAAAATTTTTTATTACGCGTTTTAAATTAAAATCAGCATATTAATCTAATAAAAATGCATATATAATTACAGTTAGTGTTGTTTTTAGGGTTTGTAGAGTTTATACTATAAACTATACTTAAAAGCAACACTAACTGTAATAAAATTGTCTATGCATTTCTTTTATGGAAATAAGACACTGATTTTAATTTATATTAAAATGAAAGTTGGAAACGCTACAAATTTTAATGCAGCTTTTTATGAACATGAGATGAGACAGATTATATTCATTTTATGATTGTCTAGAAACGTATTCTAATAATTTGATTTTATATTAAATTTAAACTGATGTTTTAATTTATTCTTTCGACCAGAAAAATTATTAATAAAAAAGTCTAAAAATTATTGATTCAAAATTTTAATATAACATTGATCAAACAGCTAAACATTGCATATTTACGTCTATTTACTTACGACATTAATAATGCGTTCTTCAAACATAAGCGTGACTATAGAATGGTGCGATTCGCCTCTTTGGGTAAGATTTAATATAATTAAATCTCCAAATTGATTCAAATCTTTTAAATTTAAAATTGGAATACTATTGAATACTTGTAGGACTCAAACATGACATGGTCTGGAGATATGCCGCAAATAACTGGTTGTCTTCGACAAACTATTATTCCTTGCATACCATTATTAGTGGCTTTATTATTGTTACCTTACGATATATTTACTATGCGAAGGTCTCATAAATCTCATAGATCATCGCTTCCTAATCAGTGGAGGATTATTCTCAATAAGGTATTTAATAATGACATTTAGTTTCTTAATTAATTGTTTCTAACATTATTTCTTAAAAATCCGTTCGCTTTAAGCTGTTTATTATATTTCTATCGCTTATATCGTTGATGCATATCTCTCGAACTCTGTGGTATTATTTCACCAATGAAATACATTTATTATTAATAAGCGATTTAGTTTCGCCAATGACTAAGTTATTGTCATACGTATTGTTATTAATTTTATTAAAAATATTTGGTAAATATGGTTATCGAAATTCAACGTCACAACCATTTTTCTGGTTGACTACAGTTTTGTGTTCATTACTAAATTTATGGTCACTCATTATTGACTCCGATCGAGATCTGTTTAATATTATAGCAAATACTTTAGAGATTTTTGGTGCGTTTTCATCATTAATTATATCGAGTTTAACACCGAAACGATCAAGTTTTTCTGCATTACCTGATAACACTTATGATGATGAATGTGATAATTATTGTCCATTTCAAGAATATAATGTGTTCTCCAGAGTTCTATTATTTTGGGTGAAAAGTTTGCTTTTAACTGGTTATCGTACAAATATTGACAAAATTAAGCATTTAATGCCACCATGCTATTATTTTTTAGCAAAAAACTCGTACAAAGCTTATACTTCTGCTGATAAAGCGTATAACTCTAATCGATTATCTTCGCAGCGAAGATTATTGCCTCTAATTTGGTGCACAGCATGGATTCACTATAGTTTCGCTGCTATATTAGAAGTATTCCTGCTTTCATGCAATTTTATTCAACCTTACTTTCTTGGGAAAATGATTGACTTTATTTCTAACAATTCGTCATCAGAACCTTTATGGCATGGTTTATATTACTCGATCGCATACTGCTTTTTCGTATGTCTGGCACGTGCTGTTGATTGTCACAGTTTTTTATCGATGACTTTAGCTTGTTATCGCATCAGATCTGCAATCAGATCAGCTATTTATAGTAAAATGATTAAATTAAGCCCATCTTCAAGAAGAAGTTACACAACTGGTAAGAAAATCGTATACTCGTAACTATTAAATTTTATAAATATTAATTTGTTAAATCTTTAATTTGTAGGCGAACTAAATAATTTAATGGGTTTAGACATTGACGAAATCTGCAATTTTATACAAATAATGAACACGTTTGTTACTGTGCCTATTAGTCTATTACTTGGATTATATATTCTTTGGCAAATCTTAGGCGCGTCTTCGCTAACTATTTTTGGAGTTATGCTAATATTAGGACCAATGACTACAATAATCATGAAACGCACAAATACACTACAGTCGGAGCAAATGACATTAAAAGATAAGCGAATGGAACAGATTAGCGAAATATTAAACAACATTAAACTGCTAAAGTTGTTCGGGTGGGAGAAACCATTTATGGATCAAGTGGCTGATACAAGGCATAAGGAATTGAAAAAACTAAGATTATTAGGGTATTGGTCTTCAGTGATTGATGTGTTGTGGGTTATGGCACCTATGATAGTGGCTGGTTCTTGTTTCGCAGTGTTTTTACTTACCACCACAAATATATTTAACGCCAAAATTGCTTTTGTATCCATTTCTGTTTTTAATTTACTTCGTTTTCCAATGGCTATTTTGCCATCAGTTATAACGCGTTGTATTCGTGCCAATGTTTCGTTTAAGAGAGTCTTAAAATTTTTAAATGCCGAAGAACTTATTAATAATAATAAAGATGACGAAACGTTAAATGAAAGCTGTTCTAATGATGAGGAAAATGCATTGTGTATAAAGGAAGCAACATTTACTTGGAGTATGGATGAAGAACCGATTCTAAAGGATATAAATCTAAAAGTTCCAAAGGGATCTCTAATAGCAATCGTGGGAAAAGTTGGATCTGGCAAGTCGTCTATATTTTCAGCTATTTTGGGAAATATGTATCAAACAAAAGGTAATTTTAAAAGCAAAAGTATTTGATTTGATTTAAATTCGATTTATTAAAAGGAACTAAGCAAGTGTTTGGAACCGTTGCATATGTACCACAAACAGCTTGGATACAAAATGCCACATTCAGACATAATATCACGTTTGTGTCGGACTATGATAGCGATAAATACGAAAAAGTAATAAATGCGTGCGCACTCACCGCTGATTTAGATATACTTCCCGCCAAACACGACACAGAAATTGGCGAAAAAGGTATTAATTTAAGTGGTGGTCAAAAACAAAGAGTTAGTTTGGCGCGTGCTGTGTATCAAAACTGTGATATTTATCTTCTTGACGACCCATTATCTGCAGTGGATGCGCATGTTGCGCAACACTTATTCCAACACGTGATCGGACCAAATGGTATGCTTTCAAGTAAAACGCGTTTATTGGCCACACATAACGTCTCTTTTCTTCCTAATTGTGATCGAATTGTTGTCATCCAAAATGGAGAAATATTTGCTTCGGGAAGTTATCAAGAGATATATGATAAAGGCTTACTCTCTGCGAATTTTATGGATGAAAGTGAAAATGATTTTGAAGAAGAGCCTGATAATCGTATACTAAATGAACTTAAACAAAACAGAAGTAATAGATTAAAAATAAGTGAAAGCGAATCGATGTCATCGACACAAAGTCCATTATCTCGACAAATATCGAAGCAGAGCAATACAATAGCTAATATCGAAAAACCTCAGACGGCTAAGGAAAAATTAGACAGTGATGCCAAACGCGCTCAATTGATTGACGAGGAACAGCAAGAGATTGGAAATATTAAGTTAAGTGATTATGTCGATTACATTCGTCTTTGCGGCGTATATATAATCGTTATTATAGTTTTGGCCGAAATAATATATAATTGTAGCGAAATCGGCGCTAATTATTGGCTAAATATTTGGACATCAAAAAATCAAACAATTATAGCGCAAGAATCGAAACAAAATTTATACTTGAGTATATATATTGGTGCAATTCTCTGCGAAGGTTTGTTTATCGTGATTGGAAGTGTTTCGATGTATACGGGAAGCTTTAGAGCTGCGGGACAACTTCACAAAAATATGTTATTTAGTATATTAAGGTCACCATTAAGTTTTTTCGATGTCACGCCATTGGGACGTATAATTAATCGATTTAATCGTGATATGGGAACTGTTGACGAAGACATACCATTTAATTTTATGGTTGCGATACAGCACTGGATATGGGCTCCACTTATTTATATAATGATTTGGTCCACCAATGTCTATATGGGTATTCAAATAGTCAGCGTTAATATAGTTTTCTATGGCATATATGTAAGACTAATGTAATTATCTGTTTATGAACTTCGATACGATTAATTTTTATTAATCAATAGAAACTTTACTTATGGACTTCACGACAATTAAAACGATTAGAATCGGTTACGCGTTCGCCTATTTATTCGCATTTCAATGAAAGCATTTCAGGTGCGGTCAGTATTAGAGCTTATTGTGTGCAACAAAACTTTTTAGAAGAATTACAAAAACGAATCGATATTAATAATAATGTAGCTCGACATCAGTTCTCTACTATGCTATGGTTAGTATTTCGTGTTCAAATGTTTTTTATAACATAAACGGAAATGTAATTATTTAGGATTGAATTATGGACCGGAATTATTGGTTCAATTATTACATTTTCGACCGCAATTTTTATTGTCATTAACAGACACGAAATAACACCCAGTTTAGCTGGTTTTGTTATTATTTATTCGGTGGAAGTGATTAATGGCATCGCTTGGGTAATAAGAATTACCGCCAATCTCGAAACAAGTATGGTTGCAGTTGAAAGAGTGAGAGAATACACTGTATTGACACCTGAAGCCGAATGGGAATCTAGTAAACACAACAAACCTAAAAGAGATTGGCCATCAAATGGTCGCATTGATTTTAAAAACTATACCACTTGCTATCGTTCAGGACTTGATCCAGTTTTAAAGAATTTGACGCTATCTATTAATGCCGGAGAAAAGATTGGTATCGTTGGTCGAACCGGAGCTGGAAAGTCCTCAATGACTCTTTCAATGTTTCGTATCATTGAGCCAACTGGAGGTAAAATAGTTATTGATGGCATCGATATCACTAAAATCGGTTTGCATGACTTACGCTCAAAGCTAACAATTATACCACAAGAACCAAGTCTTTTTGCTGGTACTTTAAAATTAAATTTAGATCCATTTGACCAATATTCTGATGAAAAGCTGTGGACAGCACTCGAAAATGCTCATTTGAAGGTTAGTATATTACATCGATTTTAATTATCCCATAACATATTATTAATTGTAATTTTCGATAAAAAGGATTTTATAAGTTCGCTGCCAGAAGGTCTTATGTATAAGATAGCAGAAGGAGGCGATAATTTAAGCGCAGGTCAGCGACAACTTGTATGCCTCGCGCGCGCACTTCTACGCCACACAAAAATCCTGATTCTGGATGAAGCGACTGCTGCTTGTGATTTGAATACCGATTTATTGATTCAATCCACTATAAAAGAAAAGTTTTCAGATTCAACTATTTTAACCATAGCTCATCGCTTGAACACTGTTATAGATTACGACAGAATTATTGTGTTATCTAATGGTAAAATTGCGGAAACTGGTTCTCCTCAACAGCTATTAAGTGACAGCGATTCACTTTTTTATGGTTTGGCCAAAGAGGCTGCTCTTGTTTAATATATATTTAATACAATCAATAACTTAATAGTTAAAATAAAAGATGGTTATGATCCAGATTATTAGTAAATCTTTGTTATCTATTTATATTATTAAAATTATCTAAAAAACTCATGATATGACTCATTATTTTCCTCGTATTTATTATCAGCTTTACAGCATATATGAGGTTGCTTTTTGTCTTTTTGTGACGTCGATAGGCTTTGGTAGTGCTAAATGAAAAAAATAAATAGTAATGCGCTTTATGCATTGGCGTATCCAATTCGTTGTGTATTCGTTAAGATCGCAATATCGTCAGCATAAACACTATGCGCACTCAGTCGCGTATTGACAAAAAGCAAGCTCATATATGCTTTACAGCACTTTTAATAAACAAAAGTTGCATTTAGGTTTGCAATAAACAAAATCAACAAGTAATGTGTAAATAAAACTATAAATCTTATAAATAAGATAAATTTGAGGAAAATAAAATCAATAATTCTAAACACTACTGACTTTAGATTTGCAGTTCGTTGGAATTGATTTTATAAAGAATAAATAAGATTTTTTAACCCTATATCTCTTTATATGAATACAAGGATATCCTATTTATTACTAATATTTAGACGTTAAGTTAAATAATAACAATTCCGATAAAACATCCTTTCAATGGAAATTTACGGTAAATTAAAAATATAAAAATTGCAATTAATCATCGCAAGCAATTTGCTTACTTTGATCAAAACTTATAAATACTGCAATCGTTTTGGTAGAATCACATTTCAATTTCAGTTTGCAAAGTCAGAATTATACTATTAAATTCTAAATTACGGCAATTATAATGAAGATAAAAATATTGCTTTTGCTAACATTGTTATCAGTGTTGGTGGTGTCCACATCATATGGTGCCGATTGTTGGTCAAACGGTTGGTCGTGTCAAGACGGAGGGTGTCATAGAAGCGGTGGAAGTTGTGGCACTGTTCGCCGCATAAAGCCTGGAGGAAGACCTATTTGTCGATGCAATTACTTTTTCGGGAGAAAAAGAGGTTAATGGAATCAACAGAAAATAATTATTAGTTTTAAACTAAATGGATATCCAAAATGTTTTGCTTAAATACAAATACTATTAACTCTTATACTTAATTTGTATTAAATACTATACTAATCTATTATTATGAAATAATAAAGAAATTTAAGCCTAAAATTAAGTGATAAATTCATAAAATTTTAGTACTTCACTGGAATGCGCGCTTCGCTGGATTAAGTCAAGTTTTTTATATGGATAATATTTGATTATTATCTATTAAATATATAGCAAAGTAGATATATTTCTGGTACTGGTACGCCAGAAGTTTAAATGAAACTGCGGTATTTTAAGTCCAACTTTTGTTAAAGATTATAGGCTAATGTTAGTGCCCTTACTCTAGTGTTTTTGGAAAAAATTTTCACGATAAACTTTCGAAACTAAGGCGAAACCTAATTGTAGTTATGAATATAAAACATTGTACTTACTTTAAAATGTTTATTGTAAACGGTCCGAACGGCGGTATGCGTTTGGAGCACCCCTTCCGTTACTGTTTACCTCAAATAAATAAAGTTAACGCTTATCTTTCAAAATGCTTTAATTCAATAATAATAATGTTTGATAATTTCGATATAATAAATGATTCTATTTTGACACGCTCTCGTTTACGGCACTTTTATAAAAGTATAAAATGGTTATATTGATACGAATAAACTAAAATTATAATATAATCTTGAATGCAATTATATGCTAAATATTGATTAGTGATAAAAAACTAAGACGATGTTCACTGCTCGGAGACGTACACCCGAATACCCGCTTTCTTCTTCTTCGTTCTGTATTTGTTCGCGCTCTTCTCGACTTATCCTCTTTTCTTATTGGGTCGTTCGAATTCGAATATACATCGTCCGTTGAGTTCGCACACATCTGTTGAGTAATAAAATATTTCCCAGAAGGGATCAATAAAATGAAATACGATA
>JAQIXJ010002497.1:0-15648 GCA_034700185.1 Phthiracarus laevigatus | reverse complement strand
ACCAATTTTGTCTATTTTTGACATTTTTAAGACTGTTTTCATATAAAAACGGGAGATCCCGTTCCCAATTTTAGCCTCTTTTTGGTAATTTTTGCCTTATTTTTCCAATTTTTATCTACTTTTTTGCGTATTTTTCACAGTTTTTGACCAATTTATCACAATTTTTGACCAATTTTGTGACCTTTTTGGACCATTTTTATGTCTATCTTTGCCATTTTATGGCTATATTAACATGAAAATCCCTTTATTAGAATAAGATATCGTCTAAAATCCCTTAATTAGAATAAGAAATCGCTTAAAATCCCTTACTTAGAATAAGAAATTGGTAAAATCCCTTAATTAGAATAAGAAACTGGTAAAATCCCTTTATTAAAATAAAATTAAAATCCCTTAATTAGAATAAGAGTTCGGATAGACGGACAGACAGACGGACGGACATACCCAAATCCATATATCTGTTTAAAAAGTTTGATAAAAAAGTTTTATATTCTTTGTAAACATGAACATGAAATTCGGTTTTAGTTTTTAATACTTTGTTTTATCTTATTTTGTTAATGATATAAATCTTTTAAGAATGCAGTTAAGCTCAAATAATATTAATTAATTTTGAAAGTAATTAGTTTTTATTAATAATAAACTTTAATTTAATATCAAAACTGTAGTATTTTTGTTCATTAAATCTTTTTCATTTAGTTAAGTTTAGACAATAAAGTTATCTTAGTTCATTTAAACAGAATTTTTTTTTAAACTTTTGATTTAGATTATTAACACAATGAACATTTTATCAAATATTAAGTTCGTTTCTATTGTCTTACATATTTAAATTAAATTTTATTGAGAATTTATTATGAGCCTTTGTATAAACCGAAATATTAGTAAAAATAATAATTTAATATGAAAGGCAGTTCTTTTTTATGTGTGATTTGTTTGAGATTGAATAATAAATTTAAGAGATTTTTAAAAGTTCATTTTATTTAACTTTGAAACACTTTCGTGTAAAAGTTGGTTTTAAATTTGTTAACTTAAGCTCATTTTGTGATAAAGTTGCATAATAACTGGTAACAATATTCAAATAAAACGCACCTATTTCTATCTATGAATGTTTTTGGATGTGTTCTTGTGGCCAAGTAAACTTAAAACATTTAAAATTTTAATAAATTCTCACTGATGTGTTATGCAAAACAATGATAATTTTTCATTAAAGATTCATCAAAATTTATCAATAACAATTATAAATATTATTCGTCAAAAAAATTTACAAAAATGTTAAGCAACATTATTAACTGTTTTTTTTGCGTTCAAGGAGTTCAATTGGTTATAACTTATTCACTTATTAATTATTTTATTTTAAGTGATATCTTTTTAATTTTTAGAGCAGATTTTTCTTTTTAATATTACATTTTTGTTGTAAAACATATATTATTTTTAAATAAACTCCGAAGAAAGTTACTGATATATAAAAATGTAGATTTAAAAAGGTTTGTTGGTATCTAAGTTTGCATTAGCCTAAAAAAGTAAACTGTATATTAATGTTCCATTCTTATTTATATATATTTATTTTAGTTAAGCATGGTAAATAAAACGATTTAAATATGAAAACAAAAATGTTAATGCACTTGAAATGATATGAAGCCTATATGAAGTACTTTTTAAATAAATGTATCCTATTTCATGAAAATATGAAATTTAATTACAATAAAGAATTTAAGTTTTAATTTATATTTGTTTTAAAATGACTAATTTATAGATACATGATATGCGTACAAGTTTATGTGAGTATTTTTATAATAAATGGTGTAAATCATTAATATTCTAAATTCGCTTTGTTTGCGTACGTATTAATTTGTCTTTAGTAAAACACTAATTGAAATAGAGATTCAAATGTTAATTTTTGCTAGATGATTAAATAATTCGTTTCTTATGTTGTAGTTATAGCATTAGTTTATAATATACATTGTTGATTTTAGTTTTTGATGTAATGAGTTTGTCCGTTTTGTTTATGGTTATAAACTTAAGGCAAAATTTTTAATTATAATCTGTACAAAATAATATTCAAAATTTTATTTGTCAGTTTTTAGTTCAGTTATAAATTCAAATTCTGGAGAAGTCCTCTATTAATGTATAATGGAGAACATGCTGGCCTGCACACGTACGTAGTTTAAAAATAAATAACGATACTTTTTGTTAAAAATGGTATCTAAATATAATTGCATTGTTAATTTTTTGTTTATAGAATAAGATTATAACACTTAAATTATCATTAATCTTTGTTTATGTGTAGTGCCTCACAAGATTAATTATTAATTGTTTTTTTACTTGCGTTGATTATAACGCTTTATTTGTCTTCGTTTAGCGTCCAAAGTAAATTAGTTTAACTTGTTTAAAAATTAATAACTACAAATAAAATGTATTGTTGCTTTTTTACAACTTTATACAAGATTTTTAAAACAATATATAGGGTATATTGCAAATAAGTAAGGATATAAATCGAAATGAAATTTATTGTTTAAACTATTTTATCTAACAAATATTAAACGTAAAAAGAATACAAATACTGAAAAAGATTTTTATCTTTTTAATAGGTTTTAATTGACCTAAGTAGATTTTTTAAATAATAAGTAAGTTGTTAATAAAGTTTAATAAAACATAATTAGAGTGTTTTAGTTTTATTTCTAATACTAAATTCTATGAAGTTATAACCGTTTGCTTTAATGTTTAATTGGTTTTTAGCTAACTTTGTAAAAGTAAAGCTATTGGATTTGGGATGTCTGTCAGTCCGTCTGTAAACATTTTTTTGGTTTTATGATAAAATATAGATTTTAATAATTTCTTACTCTAATAAAGGGAATTTGATCTTTTTAATATGCTAATTAAGGGAATTTGATCTTTACTAAAATAAAAGTATTATACCAATTTCTTAATCTAATAAAGGGATTTTCACCTTTTACTTATTCTAAGTAATTGATTTTAAATACCAAAAACTTGTTTAAAATGTTATTGTCTTATTCCGTTTTTTGAGTAATATTAAACGTTTTATTTGAGTTTTTAAAAATTATACTATGTCGCTGTCTGTTGTTATATATCCTTATCTGTCGTTATCTGCAGCTATCTGTCTTTTTTGTCGTTATCTGTTGTTATCTGTCTTTATTACGTTATTAGTAGTAATTAATTTTCACAAAATTGTCTTTAATTTTTTTTAATTTTCATTTAATTTGTTTAATGTTAGTTCAAATTAAAACTAATATAGTTGTTGTTTTTTGAAAAATAATTTAATGCATACTTATTTATATTGTTGCAAAAGTACCTGAAAGTGTGTTTAATGAAATCTGGCTCAGTAGTGAATTAGACTTCAGAGCGTGAACATCAACTTTTTTGTAAGGTAGGTAGTAGTTTATTTTCTCAACAGTTTTTATAATTTTCAAGTTTTTATTTAATTTGTTTAATATTAGTTTAAATTAAAATTAATATAGTTGTAAATTTTTGAAAAATTTTTTAGTGTATTTTTAAATTGTTTAATGTACGTATTAATGTAGAGAGTGAACAACAACTTATAAGAGAGTTAACAAATTTTACATAATCTCTTTTCTTACCGATTATTCCCGAAGTATATAATGCAATTAATTTTTTGGATAAACTTATTTTTTTGCCTCAAAAAACATTTTTATTGTATGTTCAAGAGTTCGAAACGAAAATAATATTATTTCAACAGATAAAATTGTTTATTTTATATTTGATAAAGTAAATAAATGTACAGTTTAACATCATATTATCTTAAGATTATTTTTCGCTAATTTTATTCGTTAATAATCTATATTGTTTTTAATAAAGCTTTACTAGCTCACTTTTATTTTGAAAAAGACGAGCTCATGTATTTGACACTGTCCTTCCATACGTCCGTGTGTCCGCAATCGCTCTACCACTCAAATTTTCAAGTGTTTTATTCTTATTAGCTCACTTTGTAAAAGTCAGCTTTTGGATTTAGTATGTTCGTAACTCTGTCTGTAGACTTATTTAGATCACAAAAATGAGGCAAAAATGAACAAAAATGGGTCAAAATTAGGTCAAACTGAGCCAAAATATGTCAAAATTGGCTTAAATAGGGGCAAAAGAAGGCTTAAATTTGTTAAATATGACTAATAAATGGGCAAATTGGCTTAAAAAGTTTCAAAATATGGCTTAAATTGGGTCTTATATTACTTATAAGTGTTCTAATTTGGTCAAAAAAAGACACAAAATATGTTCAAAAATTTCTAATATTGGATCAAATATAAGTAACTTTTGATGTCAAACGTCTTATTAACACGTTATGAAACGCGCTTAATTTTATCTATTACCACAAAAGTTGTTACCTCGTCGACAGCTAAACTAATAATGATTAAAAGTTACGTATACCCTCACTGAAGTACTATTTATAACAATGACTTAAAGCACATTAAAACTTTTAGCAAAACAATAATAATTAGAAGTTTTGCTTATTTAAAAATAAAAAACAATAAAAGCCAACAATAGAGTTAATGTCAAAGTGAGCGCATTACTAATGTTTATTCTTGTTTTCAAATAATAATAACATTTATTGTAAACATAAATTTCATAAATATTCTTATATCTATATTTATTACATATACTTAAGTTTAACAAATGAATTCTTATCTTTTGAAAATTGTGCAAATAAATAAAATCTTCAAATAGAAAGTTTAATGACTAGTTAACTATTAATAAAAGTTTTTTATGTTCAATTAGTTTTTAAACATTTCAATTTTCAGCTGTTACATAATTTTTTTTTTTGATTTCTTAGTTATCTAATCTTGTTTATATAATAATAAAATAAAGGATGAAAATTAAATAAACAAAGGAGAATTTCGAAAATAATAAAAATTTGTTACTAAGAGTTATTCATTTTGTATGTGCGAAGTTTTGTTATAAGATGAAAATTAATGAATTTTATTTATTTTTTTCAATATTAACTACAGTTTCTATTAAAAAATTAGTTGCAAAAACGTGGTATTTGTCAGAAGGTGTTACTTTAGCAGGAAATATAAATTAAACTGCCATTTTGCATTTGTTTAGGTTTTTTTGTTTTAATAATTTTCTATTTAGTTAAGATTTTATATTTTTTTTACTAAAAACGTAACTCATCTATTTTTGATTTAAAGTTAGTTTAAATTATAATAACTTTTAGATTACACCAAAATTATTAGCTCACTTTGTAAGTGAACTAATGGATTCGGGACGTCTGTCCGTCTGTGTCAGTGGACTTTTTTAGACGACAAAAATGAAGCAAAATGAACAAAAATGGGTTAAAATTGGGCCAAAACAAGGCTTTAATTGGGTCAAAAATGACTAAAAACGGGGAAATATTGGTCAAAATAGGCACATTAAAAATTTTATCGAAACAATAATAATTAGAAGTTTTGCTTATTTAAAAATAAAAATCAATAATGGTTCAAAAATGGCAAATGTCCAGCAAGTATGAGCAAATATTGGTGTCACGCATCTTATTAGTTATGACACTCGCCTAATTGTTTGTATGAGACCAATTTTGATGTTAAATCGTCAACAGCTAAACTAAGAATGAATGAAAATATCCTTAACACTCACTGATGTACTATTTATAACAATGGTTTAAAGTACAATAAAATTTTTATCGAAACAATAATAACTAGAAGTTTTGCTTATTTAAAAATAAAAATCAATAATGTAAGCCAACAATAGATTCAAAGTCAAAGTGAGCGCATTTCTAATGTTCATTCTTGTTGTAATTAATTTTTAAAATTTCGTTTTAATTTAATAATTTATTTAATTTCAATTTAATTATTGAATTTGAATTTAATAATAAAGAAGTTATACACATTTCGGAAAAGAATATGGAAGCGCCAATGTAAGAGAAACGATTACCTTCGTCTTATGTTGAGAAAAACGCAGTAGCTAACAACAAAATACTTTCTTTTTGAAAGTATAATAAATCCTCTAATCTTGTGATTAGTTTTCTTCCAAACTAATAAACTCATAATTGAATTCGAAAATAACTTACTTATAACTAAAACGAAATATTTTGATTGAGGACTTTCAATATTAATATATATTACAAATTTTAAAAATTGTGCATTATATAAATCAGTTTTATCGTTTAATTTTGTGTCAAACTAGCATGGTTTTAAAGTCAAAAGAATTCATGAATTCACTGTCGAAATTATCGTTGTGGCAAATAATCATTGAAAAAAGTTTTATTTGCGAAACTGCATATAAAAATTTTATTAAAATTAATGTAAGCTAGCTAACTATCATGTAAACATATTGTTAAAATTACATTCAATTGATTTAATAAAAATTTTAATCTAATTTAAAAACAAATGTATGATGCAGAATACACTTTTAATACTGTCTGAAAATAATTTTTTATTTTACAACTTTTATTTTTATTTGCATTTCTAAATTTTTAGTTAAAAATACATAAGTTTTAAGTATTTAGAAAATTATTAAACCCTTTTTATGGACGTGCTTTTGATCATGTCCATCTGTCCGTCTGTTTGCTCGAAGTTATACCAAACATATATTAAATGATATAAAAAAAGCAGGGCAATGCTAATGATTAATCTTATTTTAAACTGTAAATTTATTATATATTCAATAAATAATATTAAATCATATTGTTTTTAACCGATTGGGTTTAGCTGAAGAATTACGGTTTACATTTACAATAAGTAAACAAATCATAATTTTCACGAACACATTTAAAATACATCTAGGAATTATTCTCCAGTTTGAATGCAGCTAGTCATTACTTTACTTTAACAGAGCCAAAAACTTGCATAAAATTAGTCATTAAAACTTTTTGGTAAAGCGTTTGTTTAAAAAACTTTGTTTACTAAAATTTAAATACATATACATGTCCATGTAATTAAATTAAAGCTTATAGATAAGGTTCAAATCTATTTATTTAAACTGAAACTTTATTATGATTACATAATATAAAATATTTATATAAATATAAAAAAATTAGCATTTTTCTAAAATTATCTATTGTTCTAATAAAATTAATCACAAAAATGCAAGTTATAAAGTATATTCTAAACATCGCTTGAATAACTTTAAACTAAATTTAAAAAATCTATTTTTTATAATAATAATAATCATTTATATAAAATAATTGTTTTATATTTAGTATTAAATGTGGATCATATTTCTATTTTTAAAAGTTTTATAATGGTTTATTAAGTAAAATTACAAAATGACTAAGTTGTTTTTATCTTGATAATATTTTGCTATAGTAGAATTTCTTTAAGTGTTGAATTCTCAAACATTAATAAACAAGTCGTTTAGTTTTATTTTTTATCTGACTTTTTAGACAGATATATGTATTTGGGAATGTCCGTCCGTACGTTTGTCTGTCTGTCTGTCTGTCCGTCCGCACTATTATTTTAAAAAAGGCATTTTGATTTTTACTCTAATAAAGGGATTTTACCATTTTCTTATTCTAATAAAGGGATTTTACCAATTTCTTATTCTAATAAAGTTATTTTTATCTTTACTCTAATTAAAGGATTTTACTAGTATCTTATTCTAATTAAGGGATTTTACCAATTTTTTATTCTAATTAAGGGATTTTAAACGATATCTTATTTTAATAAAGGGATTTCCATGTTATTATGGCCAAAATATTTTCAAAATTGGCATAAAATTAGTCAAAAAAGGCCACAAAATTAGTCAAAAATTGTGAAAAATTGTAAAAACCTAGCAAAAAATAGATAAAAATTGGAAATTAAACGCAAAAAATACCAAATAAAAAGACTAAAAATGGTAAAGGGATGTCCAGTATTCATATGAAAACAATCTTAAAAATGTTAAAATAGACAAAATTAGTTATCATCTGAACGAGATATTCTGTTTTTGTTGTAACAATTTGACAAAAGTGATAAAAATAGTCAAAATCGGAATAATACGTTTTTATAGTTACAATTTGTTCCAAAATGATACAAATCAGATAAAAATATCCAAAAATAAGAATGGGATATTCGGTTTTTATAGTAGCAGTTTGGACTAAAATGATAACAATCGGATAGGAATTGCCAAAAACCGAATGGGATATTCCGTTTTCATTGCAATTATAAAGACTTTATTTTTAAAAACAGAAGTGATTATTGGCTTGTTTTATGTATAAATTCAATTTTGTAAAAACTATTATAAACTAATTGGAGCAAGCGACCATATATTTACTGAAACTAACTTTTCAAAGTCACATATTATGACCGCATCGATCTTTTTTTTAAATATTTTCATTATAATCGACTTATTAATTTGAGTTTATTTTAATGGGAATAACATAATTAAATTAAATAAAACTTTTAAATTATTTTCCTAATAAAGTGCTAATTAAAATAGAAATTGACAACGTAACATATTTAAGTCATAGTGGCAAATTGTACATATACTGAAACATGGAAACTACTACAAACCCTAGTTTTTACTAGCTTTATCCATGTAATAGTAATTAATAAAATGCTTAGATTTAGTTGTCAATTCGTTATTTAAATTAACAATGTAATAGTTAGAGGTATTTCTTACTTGAAGAATGAACTAACAATAAATAAATATAAAACAAAGTGGTTTTATCATTTCCTTAAATGTTTTTTTGTGGTATTGGTTACTCTAGTTTTGAAAAACAGTAGCTTTTTTCACCCCTAAATTGTAAAATAATAACGTGTAGATTATAATCCTTATAATTTGTGCCAATTTACAAAAAATTTAACGACAAACAATTTCATTAGTGTCTTTTATGGTAGAACATTCGTTTATTGAGAAAAAAAGCTTATAATGTTGCTTTATGTAAATAATTAAATCATAGGTTAATCAAAGCATTCATTAAATAAAAAGAACCCATGATCATAATCCGATGATAATTAAAATAAACAATAATCGATAAGCCAAATCTATTAGAAAAGCAATTCAAAAATAGAGTTAATATAACCTTATCCTGACCATCGTGTCTATATTGAACAAAATTCGGTATCCTAAATCCACAACCGAAACAAGACTGAATCTTAAAACCATGCCTTTTGCAATCTTTTTTGGCATCAATTTTACTTCCACACCCATAACTTTTTCGGTATGATTAACAAGTACTTCTTGTGTCTTGTTATCTTTATCATCAACCTCGAAAGCATTAATTCTTTGTTCTTCCATTTGTTCTTTGTCATTAATCCACAGCAATCCAATACAAATAGTACAAATTATAAATAATGGGCGTGACATACGTAGAACATTTCAATGCAACTGTGGCTTAATGCCGTGTTCTATGAGCTTAATAGCCTTACATTTCGGTTATGTTTCGCCTGGCCTACAAGACTTAATCTCTGACTTTGTCATACTGGAGTTTTGACTATAAATGATTCTTAGTCCTTACTAATTTCTTATCACAGCTTGGCAGTTTATTTTCTGAAACTTACGGTTTTAACATAAAAGTGGACAAAGTACCTTCATGGTCAGAACCGTTTATTAACTCTTTATAAATGGATACCTAGGAAAGATATTTATGGTGATTATGATCAATTGTAAAAACAAAAGAATAAATTTTAATCATTCATGACTGGAGGAAGAAGAGTTCAAGCTTTTGAACATAAAATTGCTGTTTAATATAATTTAAAACTGTTAGGAAAGGCTTAATTAAGTTTATTAAGCTTTCAGTCATCCCAATCCAAACACAATTCAAAAGTCCAACTTATACTTTCTTGTCAAACCCTTTTATATATATAAATATAAGAAAAATCCCTAATCAAATGCATAAGCTAGCCGTTTTTTAAAAAAGTGAGTTAAAAAAGTTTATTTATTCAATAATTTTAATTAATAAATACTCAAAACATTTCATATTTCAAAAATAAAATTCGTCAAAATTCAAAGCTCGAGCAAATGATGTCACCACGTCTTACAAACGGACGCATTGACAGACTTTGTTAATTACAAAAACTCTATTTCTCTTTAAAAATTGAGCTAATAAAAAGTCAAATAGCATGTATAGAAGTCACATCCATAACAAATGATTACAAACGAACTAAATATGTTTTGCCAATTACTGCAAAGTTTTGTTTTCTAATATTATTAGTGGCAGATAATAATAAAAAAATAACTCTATTCTATTGAAATAGTTTATGTAATTTTCAAGTTAGATAGATAGCTATTGCTTATTGCTGTTATTGAATCTTATCTATAATGTTAATTAATCGATTATTGCCATATTGGTCTTATAGATTTTCTAAACATTAATTATCATGTTTAAAAAATCGAGTATTCAATCTTTTTAAAAATTTTAAGTTAGATAGTTACGTATTAATGACGAATAATAACTGACCATATATCTCTAACATAAGTTAAAAACTGAATTTTTCAACCCATATTTAGATTAATTTTGACAATAATCTTTGTTAAAATGGTAAAACTCTTTAATAATGTAAAGTTATAAATCCCAAAATAACATGCGTCCTCAAAGTCCGGCAGGAGAACGGAATATAACTCGAATTTATTTATCTGTCATTGCAATAAATAATAAATCAAAAATTTTCAAATTTTTTATTATAATTAAGCGTATTTAAATGAATTCAGAACTAAAACAATATTTAAATTTTATAAAAGTTGTTAATTTGCTTTAAATAGATTTCAGTTTTATAATAAAAACAATATCTTAAATTCTGCTTAAATCCGTTTTGTTTAAATTAATGTTTTAAAAATATCTTAATAAATATTTTAGACTCAACAAAAAAGAAATTATTAACATGAAAACTTGTTTTTAATGTAAAATAATATGGAACAGTAATCTGATGGCCAGTTAAAGAAATGTTACATTTATTTAATAAATAATAATGATATTATTGCAATATAATACAGTTTTTAGTAAATCTACATTTTTTCGTTATCCAGATGTGATTTAGATGATTACTGAAATCAATTTCTACTCTAAGCACAGATTTAGGTTTTATAACAAATTTGGAATAAACGAAGGTTAAAATGATTTTAGTTTCATAATAAATTAAATAATAATAAAATAAGTACAAATCATTAGTCTGAAATAATTAAAATCTTTCTAAATTACTATTTTATTGTTTAAAAAATTTATTGAATTTTCAGATTATGTAAACGTTTAATTTATGAACTTTTATTAATAAGACAATAATATTAAACAAAAGAATTTTTAGTTTAATACTGTTGTGACCACTTATTATGATATGATAATCGTAGCAGTATTTTAATGATTGAATGATAATTAGTGTCACAAACGTATTAATGAATGATTAATTATGATATGAATGACGACATCAATAACATTTAAATCAATTTAAATCAATTACTGTACTCATGAGTATTACCACTATTTAAGACAATTTAATTTCGTTTCATTTTCAATAAAATATATATAATATTATTTTCAGTTGATGTTTAGCGTTTCAGCGTTTGATTAGAAGTGAAAGCGTTTCACTTTTGGTAAGTATAAGGTAAGTATATATTAACATATTACTAACATATTAATACTAAAAAACATGACTAATAATAATGACTGTATTGAGTCATGTGACACATCAATACACTCAAAATTTTGCAGATTAACAGAAAATAGACAAAACTCGGACAGAATATGCCTTCGTAAACTCCTATTGTTTTAACTTTTTGATGGAGAAACATTTAATATTATATTAATTTTATTGATATTAATACTTAGTTTGCTATAGACTATAAACTAATGACCAATTCATTCTCAAATTATAGTATAAAACTCAGTTTTGATTACACTAAATTAAAATTTATTTATATTGAAATAAGATTATTTGATTAACAAGTCTATTAAACCTATATTTAGCATAAAAAATGACTAATAATAGTATAAAAAAGTAAATCAATTTTCTCAAGTAGCTGAGTTCAAATGTATGATAAACTTAATGTCTTAGTTTATGCAAACTTAAAATAATTAAATGTTTTAATGTTAATGTTTAGTATATCGATTAGATTTGAGACCATACGTTCATGAAAAGAATAATTAAACTACTCAAAAAATTAAATAATTTTGTATTTTTCACCAACTTTGTAAAAAAAGTCTTTTTTTCAAATATTGTATTTTCAGATGTAAACTTTAATTACAGTTTTTTTCAGAAAGTATTATCAAAATAAAATTTTTAATTTAATCTGAGTTTGAAAATTATCTTTCAAAGAGCAGATAAATTCGTAAGATTTATGTTTTTAAACACAGTTAATGTATGATAAAAATTTATTACAAAAATGAAAATATTTTCTTTTTAGTAATTGGAGCTAAAGACTGTTATACTACTTTTAAAAATAAAGATTAATCATTAATTTGTATTAACTTAAAACTTAATAATGAAGTTATTCCAGTATAATGAACCTAGTTTTTAATTGGAAATTAAATATATAATTCTTATATACAATTTTTAGCTCACTTTCTTGAAAAGAGAGCGAGCTTATGGATTTGACCAAGTTTGTCTGTCCGTCTGTCCGTCTGTCTGTATCGGTGTCCACACTAGCTCGACAACTGAATTTATGACGTATTTTATATTAGTTAATTTACATGTTAGAAAATTTAGACTTATTTTATTTAAACTAATTATAAAATAAACTTATTATCAGATATTAATTATAAAGAAAGTAAGCTCTCTATTATCGTATTGTTATTGTTTGAAACTGTAATTTCATTTTAAATTCTAAATTGATATGGGAACTTAATTATATTTTTATTTATATTGGACTTTACACTACAGATCCTATTAAAATATAATTATTTTTTATCTGAATCCACTATCGAAATTTAATAAATTTGCATTTGTGTGTAAGTCTAGACGTCTATAGGATAAAGTCCGAACTATAGTTAACTAATTCTAATTTTTCATTATGTAAAGTCTTTTTGTAATAATTTATTTGAATAATAGAATTTCCGGCAAGACATCAGGTTCAACCAACAAAATATATTAGTTAGATCCAGATTTTTATATTTAAATAGTTAAAAAATAAAAAGAATTTCTATATTTATTTAAAAATACTCAATAATTGGTTGTAGAGAATTATTTAATTTATTAATTAAGGAATAATATAGGTTTTCAGTTAAAACGGGACATTAACTTTAATTTTATGGTAAACGACAAGAGATTAAATTGAAAAAATCAAAATTATGAATAAGAGATTCTTGTGTTTAGGGACCCAATTGACTAAAAAAATTGATTTAGAAATCTAAAAATTTTAAAAGCAAAGTATCTAGTATTAATAAGAACAAACATAATTAAAATTGAATATAAATAGCAAACAAACTTTAAATGAAATGTGCTACGTTTTTTCAAAAAACCAAAATAGGATAAGAAAAAATGTTCAAATTACAAAATTCCATCAAAATATTCGATTATCAATGTTACTAAGAGTTAAATGATACTTTCGAGACATGGTATCTTTGTATGTAACAAAATCAAGTTATTTAATTCAAAAAACTAAAAAATATTCATTTAATTTCATTGATAAAACTAAACGAGTAAACATATTTTCTACAAAATTTGCATTAAGCTGCCATAAACTAAATGTGAATTTTATTACAACTGTTTTAAGCAGAACAAGAATTATTAACACAAATGAAAACACAATGTAAAACAGCAACAGTAACCACATCTTTATAGAGAGTTCACTTAATAGAGATTTACTTCAGCTCATAATCTTTTTACTTTTAAAACATACTTTAATATCTAAAGGTTAAAACTTACGAACATGAAATTCGTGATGTGTTTAATACTCGAGCTAGTGTGGACACTAGCAGTTACTGAAATGCAAATACAGAGAGACAAATGGACAGACATACTCAAATCCTATAGATCTACTTTGTTTCATAAAAATGGCCTAAAAATATTAAATATATTTTCTGTAACGTTTTTCCACATGTGAACCCGATTTAACGTAATAATTGGATAGGCAGGCGTTGAAAAATCTTATTTGAATCGTCGCTTTTTCATTGACTATTTCGTTGCTAAAATTTGAATACTCAAAGATTTAATGGTAAAGATGTTAATATCAAAATTTGAAAACATTTACATTTTACACGCCAATCCAAATTACACTCGATTTTTACAGGTAATCTTAATGTTCCGCATCATTTTAAACATCATGTTAAATAAATAACATCACAGTAAATTTAACTGATCTCTGCAAAATATGATACCCTGTAGTGTGCATAATTTAATTGATTAATTCATAAAAGCGTACTTTATTAATCTAAGGCTTGGTTGTATTTTTTGTCAAAAAATAATTTCCATTAATATATTGAGTGCATTCTTTTTTTACAGTCGTTGATGATTTAATGTATGAGTTGCGAAAGAGTGGTAATTTGTTAACATTTTTTTCAAAACAAAGTCACCATTTGAATAAAAGTATCATTTTCATTGTTCAAAACTTACTTTATAAATACCATATTGTGAGAACAATAAGTTTAAATGCGCAATATTTTATTCTCTTAAAAAATCCAAGAGATTATTTCCAAATAATGTATCTAACATTTTAGCTTAATATATTAATAGATTTGTAATACCTTATAGTAAGATCAGGAAAAGGATTGTTGATACGATAAAAGGGACGGTTAATTTAAATAAAATTAAGTTTTGATTCCTAGAGCATCGGCTTAAGCATTTCTAGAGATCAAACTCTGTTAGATTTGTGTGCGAATGATTAAGGCAACCACTTAGTGCTATCCGAACGGACGTCTAGCCGTCGCGAAACCACCTGATAACCACGTATCATAACTAAAATATCAGTTAATATTTTTTTATAATCATAAACGAATTAAATTTAATTTTTAAACATGTAAAAACTGAGATAAATTTGTTCTTAGCATGTGGTTATACCATAGAAACTAACGATTATAGCTATAGTTATAATGCGTATCATATGGCTTAAAACCAGAAGTCGATTTCAAATAACTCATATGCTCTAAGTTTAACTTTTTGTCTTCTGTTAAAGTTAATTTTATTTGGTTATTGATAAAATTTGTAACTCTAAGCAAACATGCAAATTTTAAACAACAATTAGATTTTCTTGTATTGTTAAATTTCACATTGATCATTTGTATTCTTAACTGATGATATCGTTTAAATATTAAATTTCTATCATAATTTTATCTGAATCTAAACAAAAAAGTCACGCATAATTGTGTGACAAGTTTTACAAAATGTTTCAAAATAGAGCTTAAATAGTTTCAAAAATAATTATGTAAAATGGCAAATTTTGTCAAAGTTAACATTAACTCGTGGATAATGAGTAAAAAATGTTGTCACAAGTCATAACATTGTTTTTGTATTATATTTGTTTACGCTACCTGGAAAATAAGTATAATATTATAATACATTTTTTATTTTTTATAAACTGTAATATTAATTTATTTTTAAATTTGATATGAAATCAAATTGTTTAAAATGATTCTCTGGTTTAATATCTTATTATATAATAAATATTTAAAAAATGTAATTTTACTTTAAGTTTGAAAAATCTTCTTTAGAATTTACAAAGTTATTTCTTTTGTATGCCATAATACAAATGTTAAGTCAAAAGTTCCAAAGTTTGTTAAAATGTTGTTTTCATTGTCCTTAGTTTTGATATTTTGCTTTGTTTTTGGTTTCATGTTAC
>JAQIXJ010002496.1:0-15657 GCA_034700185.1 Phthiracarus laevigatus | reverse complement strand
TTTCACTTTAAATTACCACAAAATTATAGCACTTGGAGATTCAATATCCTTTCGCAAATAGACAAATAGCTTTTCTGTGGGTTTATTTTATTTTTGCATTTTCTTATAAAATTTTATCACGTTATATGTGTCTCAGTTTATAAATCGATACTTTATTGTAGTGTTAGTTTTTTATTTGTTGGTCAGATTGAAAGACGATAGCAATAAAAATCTATCGATGGCTTTAGTTTAAAAGCATTAACCTTTTTATTAACTTTCAACAAAATGTATCACATGAGTTATAAATATTTGCGAATAAAGTATAGATAAATACTAATTAATTGATTTTCATTGTTAAAAATAATCGACACGCGATTATACTATGAATGCTTTTTAATTGAAATGTTTTATTTTTGATATAATATTTATAATCTAATTAAGGGATTATACGTACTAAAAAATAGCAAATACTTATTAATAATTGAACAGGAAAAAATATATTTTATACATATTGTTATTATTAATTTTTTATTTATATTAAATATATTATTTATTTGTATTTATTTAGTGATTATCTGGGTTTGTTTGCATTACCATAAAAACTAAATTTATATTTTTAATTGAATGGTGAAAAGGTTTTTGTTAGTTGATTATTTTTGCGAATTCCAACACAAGTAGAATAAAACAATATTTGCTCGTAATAAATTTATAGAGATAGAAAAGGAGAATAAAAGCTTTATGCAAATCGTAGTATTTTACTCAGAACTTAGTTTTTTCTTTATTAAATCTTTATATTTGAATCAAAAATTAAATAAAAACAGGAACAAACACTTTTATAGCTCTCACATTGATTTTGAATTTATTAAATTTTATTTAAATATCGGAAAACATTAAACAATTTCGATTACAATAAACATTTGTTAGAAACAAAAGTATATACAGAATGTGTACGCGTGAACTTTTTTTAAGCTTAGAACTAGAAGCTAAAAGTATTCGTAACCACACTAAATTCGAATTACACACCGGAGTAATTTCACTCATGGATAGCATTAAATTTACTTCTCTATTTGAATTATGGTTACAAAAAAAACAAAAGATTGAATAGTTCTTAATTAACTTAAAAGAAAACTTTATAAAAAACTCGGTGTTTTCAAACTTTTTCTTCACGCGACCCAAAATTACGAAAAAATTTCTTATGGGACCCTTAATTTCATATTTTTTTAAAGTTAATGAGAATGATATGCTTGAATTATAGCACAATTTATCAATATTTTGAGCAATATTAAACAACGCTAATCGCAAACCTTTTTAACATTTATTTTGGTTATAAATAAGTTCAATTAGATGAGATGTCTTTTGTATCAATTGTCAACTTTATGTTGCTACCCAAAACTAATCTTTAATTTCAAAAAAGGCTGAGACAAAAGTTTTAAAATTAAGGACCCTGTTTTGGGTCGCGACCCATAGTTGAGAACCTCTGGCTGCTACACAACAGCACGCATACACACCAACTGTTGATTTACGCAGTTATCGATCGCATAACCATGACATTGACCATGAAAAGAGACTTAAGTAGATGCTGAACCGGGAACTGAACTGAGATCGTTGCTAATGTTTGCATATAGAAAAAATTATTGATTTTTCCAATAATTTAATAAACAAAAAAAGTTCAATATAATATTACGTCTTCTGGTTAATCTCTTCCGTAATCATACACTTTTCTTAGTTGTATTTCTTATCGCTCTCATTTTTTGTTTTATTAAAACTTGATTATTTTCTAAAAAATTAAATCGAAAAGAATTTTTTATTATTTTTGCTCATATGAATAATAAAATTAATCTAATGAAATATTGGAGCGACGCATATTCGAAATAAGAATTTTTAATATAAATTTTCCGTAGTTTTAAAACATATTTTTTTAAAATCAATTCATTTACCAATTTTATTCAATATAGAATAAATCGGAATTATTTAATTAAGAACTATTCAAAGGATTCCAAAAATACCATTTGATTGTATTTAATCGATAAATTTTCATTTTACATGATACTTATATCGATTATTGCTATTTTCATTTTAATAAATGATTTTATCCTGAAATAAGAATTAAATAGAAAAAGAAGAATTCTATAGATGGTTCGATAAGGTACGCTTTTATCTATGCTTAGCAATGAAGATCTAAAATTGCAACAATATTCCCAGTACAAGTAGAATAAAACAATATTTGCTCGGGATAAATTTATTGAGAGAGAGAGAGAGGAGAATAAAAGTTTTATGCAAATCGTAGTATTTTACTCAAAACTTGGTATTTTCTTTATTAAATCTTTATATTTGAATCAAAAATTAAAAAAACAGGAACAAACACTCTTATAGCTCTCACATTGATTCTGAATTTAATTAAATTTTATTTAAATATCGGAAAACATTAAACATTTTCGATTACAATAAACATTTGTTAGAAACAAAAGTATTGTATATACAGAACTTTGTACGCGTGAACTTTTTAAGCGTAGAGCTAAAAGTATTCGTAAAAACACTAAATTCGAATTACACACATTACACACCAGAGTAATTTCACTCGTGGATAGCAAGTAATATTACTTCTCTATTTGAATTATGATTACAAAAAACACAAGAGTGAATAGCTTTTAATTAACTTAATTAATAAACTTAGCAAACAGTAATTGTGTACTTAGGTTGCAATATAATCTTTCTACAGTTTATGCTGAAAAGTCTCATTTTTTATTGCAAAATATACTTTTATTGTAATAATATTTTTGTAGAAAAAATATAAAAAATTTCCTCAATTTTTTTGAATTTACGTGCTCCAAGTTTTGTTTGATTCTAACTTATTTTGATTTACATTAATTATTTGACCAGAAATTAGGTTAATTTCTATTAAGTTTAAGCGCAAATACTGATAGACAAAAAAATAAATATAAAAATTCAAAATTTTATAAACTTGAAATATAATTATACTTTAATATTTAAATTTATTATATAATAAAATATGAAAATATATTGAAATTATTTTTTAGTTATATAGTTTTCAAAATTAATTATTTAATTTTGTGGTGTATCCCTAGCTTATTCTTAAACATTTTTTAGGTTCAGTAATACCAATCTATATAGTTCGAAACAGCAAGTAAATTACTGCTGAAATTCAAAATATAATCAACATAAGTGAATTTATAATATTCAAGTCATAGGTTAAAATATACTTTTATGGTTGCATATTATAGACGTAAGAATTGAGACCATAAAGTTTCATTTAAATTAAAAAAAATAAATTGTGTAGAGTTCAGTTAAAATTATTTCTGTTTATTTATCTACGATCTTTTGGAAATTTTAATAACTAAAAAGCTGTTATTTAAATAAGTTCATGCAAACGAATATTTTTATCTTGTTTATAACTTATTTATTCCAAATTATTAATATATTTTCAATTTTTTTTTATTAATTTCCATTAGGGAAATACCCGGAAATACTCAAACTGTAAGCTTAGTTTAATACATTTTAATAACCTCTGCCACTGACAGTTACAGTAGTACAAGTCTATTACGGGTTATCAATTTATATGCCAGAATGGTATTTGCACAAACCAACGCTTAGATTTCAAACGCAACCAGTTTATTGAATTACATTAATTTTCCTATATTTTTCTGGTCTACAGAAGATTCCGTTTATTTTTAAGTGTTTAAACTTTTATTCCCTGATTGATCTCATCACACTTACAATAAATGTTTGAATGATCAAACATGAATGAGAAATATTAAGTTTGCATAATTAAATGGCGTGCGTGCAACTGCCGCTAAAACACTGGTGCAAAATAACTAACTAATCATTTAAGTTAATGTATTTAATCTCGTTAACACACATCGATACCGCAACTATAACTAGAATTGTGCGGCAAATGCAATCAAAATTATATCCCTTTTCTCATATACAAATTTCTCTAAATATACAGCGATGATATGCATTATTATGATGTACGAGCACTTTAGCAAATAAAGTTTATTATTTATTGATATTTGCATTGAATATGACGCACCATTTTAGATAAATAACAGAAATAAACAATAGCCTAGAAATTTAATGCAATCATTTTTTTGTTTGCCCGTTTTAGCGCTACTGATAGGAATACATTTAATTATATTTATTTAGCATACTTGCGACTTAATTAATAATATTAAAGAGAGCCCAAACGCAAGGCATTTTTATTTTATTGCCACTTCTGTCGCAGTAAATTATAGTATTAATTTAAGCTAAATTGATTTAGAGACGAAAACGTGAATATATTAATGGCATTTCGGACCAAATGATGAAAACCAGACCGAAATTAAAAGGACTTTTAAACGAGTCTGAAAATTGTTTAAGTGTTGCTTGAGCTTTTTCTTGCTGTTATTGTGTTGTAGTGTTCATTTCCATACTAATTATTAGGCAGTATATTGTTATCAAGGGATAAATTAGCGCAGCATTACCTGATTTCATTCATTTAATAGCAATTATTTAGAATAAAATAAAAGTAATGATAATATCCTGTAACTGTTTAATGTATTCCCGGCACGTTAAAGATCGAGTGAGTCGAGAGAGGAATAGGGAGAAGTATTAATGATAAGAAGTTATTAATACAAATGATATTAATAATTACATTTTTAAACCATTAGTAATGGAATAATGCATTATTAATTATTCTCATTAAAAATCAACATTTTTATTGTTTCCATGACTCGGATATAAAACATTGCCAATGATACTTGATTAGCATTTGTTTTATTTTTCTGTATTTTTTTTAATACATTATAATACGAATATTCAAAAATTTATTATAATTATTTTATGGAAAATTAATTAACAATTTAATTAAATAATACTAAATTGTTTTTACAATTTCGCATTGATGCATAACTAGCACACCCGACCAAATATTAAACCTAAAAAAGACCCAATAAAATTAAGTTGGTTTTAAAATGGCAAAGATTTTTAAATAAAATGATTCATGAGAACTCTTACTGAAAGCTGAAAAATATGTGGGAATAATGTATAGTTTGAAACCAATACCAGAGTGCTTCTGCAAATTTCATTTCATTTAATTTTACAATGATTAAATAAGTTTACTAGATATGTTTCTTCAGATATTTGTAGAAAACTTTGTTCAAAACTGAGTTTCTAAAATTTTCTCAAAAGAAAACATCGATATAACATTAAGATTTATTTATTTAGTGGTCAATGATATGTTCCCATACCAATTATCGGATTTAAACCTGTCGGGTACGGGTTCTGAATTTCTGCCGATATACAAGTCTAAACCACATTTTGTTTATATGAATATATTTTTACCGCAATCTCCCAACTTATAGTTTTCATATGCTCCGCGTTTTTAAAATAATGTCAACTGCTAGAAAAACTAATGTTGATAATTGTTGTTTTAAAAATAGCCTCACAACAAATGGAATCATTTGGTCAATTATCACTAACACCACCAGCCAGTGACTCAACTTCGAACAGCGCCTCACCATCAACGCCACCAGAAACTCATCCACTGGTGAGCCGATCGAGTAATGCGGGCATTTCTCAGCCATGGCTGTCGCCATACATTGAATTACCGGTATCAACAGCGCATCAAAGCAAATGGACACAACGAGTACCCCAACCACCAGCGCCTATTGGTTTCGACTTTCGTTCAGTTGGTCATTATTTGGGCTCAACGCAAAATCAGACCCCAATACAGCTAAAACCTCCAGGTTGGTCAGCCCCAGCGTGGGCTCATAACTTACTGTCAACAATCAACGAACCGATCTCTTTGGTCAGACGCAACTCGGCATTTAAGAAAACATCCTCAACCGTATCGCCGGTGCGGTCTGTATCGCCAATTGGCGAATAAAAAATATAACTTTTGTCTTAATTATTGGATTTTATGTGTTAATATAAACTGTGTGTTCGCGTGTGTATATGTGAATGTATGTCACTTTTGATGAGTATTAAGAAATACTCGATAAATGAAATGAAACATATTCAAAAAAAAGAGTGAAAACGATAAAAAAACTGGATAGTAAACACTTTTTACTGTCCGGAGATTGGCAGTACCTGCTAATGAAAATTAATATTATTATTATAGTATAAATGTATATTATATTATCGAAAGTAAACACAATGAAAGAAAGAACGAAAGGAAAATAACTCTTTTCTTCTCTCAAATTTTATTATTGTTATTATTATTTTTATATATACATATATTTTCACATTTTCACTTTACGCGTTAAACGTGCCGTCGTTTTTTTTAAAAAAATATAATTTTGTTTAGTTCGCAATATCGTTCTTATTAAAAAAGTTTTTCCCTTCAAGTTATTTTTTACTTTACATATAACTTAGAATTTATCTATCATAGTAAATAAAATAGTCACTGCATCATAAATACAAACTTAATATATTAATACGTATAAATAAGATAATGTTATTTCTAGTCAACACACACACACATACATACATACAAACACACATATATTGCCGAAAAAACCAAAATAAAAACTTCTCATTTTTTTCTCCCGCAACTGTTGTAAAATAAAAGTTTGACGTCTTTTGTTCTGTGCAGGCGATTTAGCGAGAATTTATCGCAAACCATAAACGTGTTTACTATAACTGAAATTTTTTATTTCTACTGGAGAGAGAACAATGAGGAAAAATTTGCCCAAGAATAGTCACTGAAACCAAAGAAATTATTAAAATATATATTTATTACGGTGTGAAGCAAAGAAAAACCAAAAAAAAATACATAAAGCAATATCTTAAATATATATTTAAATTTAAACAAATATTCGCCTATTTATTTCTTTACGGTATTGTAGTTTTCAAAAATTTATATCTCATACTTTTAATCATGTTTTGAATAAAAACAGTCAAAAAAGTTTTCTAAACTTTCAAAGATTTAATAGACATATAAATATATAGATTTTAGTGTGTATTTAGTTTTAGGATTATAAATAGTTTATAGTAATCATCTAATTATTATTAATCAAAAAAAGGTTTCTATTTATGGCTCAATATTATAGTATTGCTCACATTACTCTTTAAAAAAGAATTTTTCAGATTTAAAAAATCTA
Source organism: Phthiracarus laevigatus (assembly GCA_034700185.1). NCBI lineage: Eukaryota > Metazoa > Arthropoda > Arachnida > Sarcoptiformes > Phthiracaridae > Phthiracarus > Phthiracarus laevigatus. The sequence continues at coordinate 8,578 of JAQIXJ010002496.1, read as the reverse complement.
GAAACAAATTTCTTAATAAACTGTTGTCCACTGCTTTCGGGACACAAAAAAAATTGAGTGTTACACAAAATCGGTATAAATATTTTGATAAAATTTTTCGAAAAATATTTAGTTTCACTGAAAATAACAAGTTTTTATATGGATTTCTAAACCATTGCCAAAAATTAATGTTTTCTTGACATGTATGCCATTACGGGATAACTTATAGTATTTTCAAAACTTTTCCACACAGCATATTGCTATTATTTTGGTTCAATTATCTTTTATTGTTATGAAACAATTAAAATGGGTTCACATTCAAACGAATACTAACGCATATAAATACTATTTTTAAATGCATACAATAAATCGTATCATAAACACACAAAAAACTTGTGAATTTATCGTACGGGAGGGTTTACATTATTATTTATATACACAGGCGCTAAAGAAAGTACAGAAAACAAAAAAATTAAGATTAATCATTGTCGTCAAATACTTCAACACTATGTAAATATAACGTAAAGTGTAGAGCAAGTATCAATTAACACATAATTTCTGCGACAAATAAACTCTTTTCAATACATTAAAAGAAAATAGTGACTCGCAAACAGTTTTTGTTCCGAACTTCTTATATAATAAGTTTGGCAACAATACTTCTGTTATTATCGATAACAACAGAAATATGAATTAATGGTACTAATATATAAAACAATTAACAATGTTTTTTCGGAATATTTTACATAAGTCTTAAATTTTTTTATATAATATAAAACGTTAAGACAAAATATTTGCATACGAAAAAAATGTAGATTTTAAAATAATTAGGTTTAGTTCTAATTTTTATTGGATAACAGTGTAATAATTAATTGTGTGTTGGCTTTAAAAATGTTAAAAACATATTCGCAATACAGTAACACAAGTTTATCGCAATTTGAGTGTCGGAACTCATTGATGCGCACATTTATTGTTAAACTACACGTTATAAAATGAAAAACTGATGAGTTAAAAACTTGTTAAAGTTGTCATTTTACTGAATAAAATGTTAAATTAAAGGTTAGCAAGACTGGAATCACAGTATAAAATACATTAATTGTGATAATATTGTGATGATGATATTATTATTAATTATACTGAAAACGAAATCGTTAGATCGTATCAAACGAGAAAAATAATCTTGTCATGTGTTTAAACTATAAGTTTATGTAAAGTCTATCGAATTGTGGACTAAAAAAATTATTATTATTAATTTAATCTTAAATTATGTAATACTGATAATTGTTATAAAATAAATATTATATCCTTATTAAAATATTCAAATTGTTTGAACTTTTCTTATGGCGGTTTGAAATGATCCGTTCACGCTTTCGCTTAAAATATTCATATACTGTATGTGCCATTTTGCGCTTTGAATTTATAAATAGCGCTCATAAATACTAACTTAATATCCAAAAGTATTATTATAGTTTAGACTCTTGTTTCAGAAATTCAGGCACAACTATGAGACACTTTTATATTTTTCTCGCTTTGACTAAAATTTTAGTATTCGAAACAGACTTTTGCGATAAAAAATCATTGATGCCTTACAAACTTATGACGTTTCGATTCATTTATTCCACAGTTTTGGTAATAACATTATTGGGAATGGGGTTTCTTGCTGTGACAATGATATTTATCCATTTATAAACATAAATGCTAAAAATTTTTCTATCGAACTTAACCTTTTTATGATCTTTATTAGGGTTTAAAACAAATTAAAGTAACTTTAAATTTACTGTACTGTAATGATATAAAATTATTTGTTTCGATGATGCAAAACAAAACCGCTATAGTTCCGAATATTTCAACCTCTGTAGTTTTAATACTGCTACCATATTTCCAAAGTATTTCATGAAAACTTTACATTATTCTCTTAATCAATATTATGGACAATTAATGATATATAAGTTGAAAATTAGAGAATCGCATTTTTGAATGAATTATTAAAAAATATGGTAATAAGGAGAAAGGTTTTATTTTTTTTAAAAAAAACATTAGGGGATAATCTGCGACAGTACTGTATGTATAATGAATAAAGTGTATGATTGTGTTTTATGTTCAACTGTAAAATTATAATGCGTCAAGTTTTCAATACTTTATTTTATAAACAAAAAATTACGGTTATTTCTGATTAGCTATTTTTTATTTAAAATACATATAAGACAAAATGAAAATTAACCGATTAAAATTAAACTTTTTTGTTCAATAAATTGAGTGATCATATTATAGTACTCGAAGATAGTTTTTGGGATCTTTACAAATCCAAAGTTATATTATTCCGGTAGTGGAAAATCATAAAAAATTTAAGTTGACTTTGAATATATGTTTAGCATTAATTTTTAATAAGTTAGTAAAAAAGGAGACAGACTAAACTCACACTCTATATTTTATTCATACTAGACGATAGATTGCTGTTAGAATAATTACTTCATTTATATTTAATAATATAATTTTTTTCTTTCAGCAACGACTCAAATAAAAATTTAATTTAAATTGTAATGTCGCTTTTATTATTGTATGAATGACACTAAAATGTAAGGGTTTATTATTATTGCTACTATCCTACTTTTTAGCTGCTAATTATGTTCACGATAACTAATGTCCATTAAGATTTAAGATTTCTCTAAGTCCGTAATTAATAATTATATGTAGTTTTTATCAAAATATTTGCAAACTTTAATAATATATAATTTTGTTGCAATGAAATCTAAATATTATAATCAACTGGTTTTTAGATATTAAAGTTTGATAATCAAACATTCAAAGTCGCACACCACAACACAATATAAATGTAGCCACATCTCAACGAACACTAAATTTAATAATCTTAGCAACTCATACACCGGTTTAATGTAATAACTGTATTTAAAATATAATCCAAAACTTGTCAGTTCAATCAAATTTAACAAATGGATTGTTAAATGGATTAAAACTGAATAAATGCAGTTTAGGAGATTTATAAATACGAAAGTCAGCTAAATTTTTAAAGCTATTAAGAATAAATATAAGAAATAAAAAATGAACATTTATTGTTATATATCTTCTTTTATTTAGCTACATAAAGATAAAGAATGGCAAAACAATGCTCAAAATAAAAACCATCCGTTTATACAGAATTCTTTTTTGATAGGCTATTTAAATATATCAGCTTATATTAAAATAAAGATACCGATAGTAAGTAGCGTTTACGAATATGAATCTCCATTGTGGCAGACATGATCAAAACCATAAGCTTGCCAAGGGAAATGTGAGCTAAAAATATTTAATTAATTGAGTACAAATAAAGAAACATAGGTTAATTAAAGAAAATTTAATTTTATTATCTATTTTTAGTGAAGAAACAAGTAATTAAGTATAAAATTATTGTTACTCAAGTTTCTTAACATAGAAAATTAAGTTTCACCTGTTTTTCTTAATATCCTGTAGATGAGCAGGATCTGGTCCTTGAAAGTCCTTACGAAAACCCTGGTATGAACCTATAAGCCACTTTGAGACAAAAACATTTTTAAGAGCCAAGTCCGATACTTTAAAGCTGGAAGTAAGACCTAGACTTGAGACATTGTTTGTAATAAAATTCAGTATAAACAATGCATTTTTGTATATGGTATATCCTCGATAAATTTAAATTCATTAATAAGCAATATTTTATATCTTATAATGCTTCAGAGAATTTTTATAAAATTAAATTTAAATTAATCATTTTATTTATAAAAATAAAGTTATATTGATATGAATTCAAGTTGCCTTCAATTTTTTGTCTAATTCTTGGAGACCACATGTCCGACTTCATAAGGACTCGGACCTGGGCTTAATTTGACTGAACATAGTAGACCTTTAAATTTTTTAAAGACTTTGAATTGAACCCTTAAGGACCTTGAGTTCCAAAAGCCCAAATATTGAAGCTTAATATGAGTTTATAAACGAAATATTTGTGCAAAAACAATGTCAAATACGAATAAAATGAGAATAAAAGCTAAATGTTATGCAGTAAGTTAAAAATAACTCATAAGAAACTTTAACTCAAACCATATATTATAGATATATAATAAATTTATTATATAACATAATTGGATGCTGGCCTTGAAATGTCGCGTACGCAACAAGGAAGAGTTGTTGTAGTTGTATGGATGCTGCGACAGCAAGATTATTACGAACCTCTACTGCTACTAAATGAATATCGATCGGTTACTGTCTCGCAAGTCCAATACGTTTACGGCGCGGTAATAAGATTTTGCGTTTACCAAAACTTATATAACATGTTGCACGATGTTTGTTACAGAGAGGAGAGAGAGAGAGAGAGAGAGAGAGAGAGAGAGAGATTCCTATAAAACTTTTACAGTGTATTTTCAAGAAATATATTCTTTCTTACATCATCAGACATCTTATATCCCTCTGGGGATTATAAAAAATTAAAGAATACGACTCATGTTGCGGTATAGATAAATAGAAATAGTTTTTTATATAAAAGTTATTACTGGTTAAAAGTAAAATGATAACCGAATAATCGAATAATAATTTGGACACTAAGGTTTTCATTTTGTAACATTATAACTCTTGGCGTACAGCGATAATAATTGATGCGTTTTTGTTGTTGTTTTCCTTCTTCTTCCTCATCTTTTCTTCTACTTCTTCTTCCTCTTCTTCTTTGGTCTCAATCTAATTAATTGATTTCGCTTTAACGCTCGCATTAACGCTGTCATCAATTTAACTGGCTTTCAACTACACATCTCGGCTATAATCCAGTAGATATAAGCGCTAGTTTTTCCTATTAATTTATTGTAATCTTTAACATAAACAGCAAATGTAGTGTTAGCCGATTAATGATAATAAGCTATAGAGAGTTTTATAAAGTCTTAAAAATGACTCCAGGTTTTATGTAAAACAAATGTTAGATTCTTTTTATTAATAAAGTTCTATTGTGTATAAAACTTTTTGCATAATTTTCCTTTGCCTTTGGCTGATTAGACAAAACTGAATGCAGCAAACTTTATTTTGTTATTATTAGACAAATATATTAAAAATAAATGTTATGAATTAAGTTTTCATTTATTCGCTACATTTATATATATTTATATTATTATTCCTAACAAACGTTTGCTTATTGACTAAATTTTGTATAAGTTAAACACTAGAGCATGTATTTATTTCCCAATAATTGTTTAGAAAATTAAATCAATTTATTTTTAAGTATTTTTAAGAAGGTTTTCACCCAATTAAGTTTATTTATGAGTAAATATTATTCCGCTTATTACTTATGTAACCGGCGTTTGTAATATGCTTATAATGATAAATAACCAATTTTAGTCTCATTAAAAATTAATGGCATTAAATTTTAATTTTGTAACACTAATAAATTATTCAATAAAAATATTCTGTTCACTTAGGCATAACTGAGTAACGTAACCATGAATTATTCAGAATTATTTTTAGGGTTTAGATATTTATAAGAATGATATATACGCTATATTAAAGCCATATGCAAACAATGTTACTCCTAAGTACAGTAATATTTATACATTTTATAAATACATATAAAATTTGCTTCATTTTTCTGATCGTGCATTATACTGGAAATGTTTTGTTTTTGTTTGTTTTATTATGACTTTTACTTTTTTACTGTAGTTAAACACATTATAATCTCTCTCTCTCTCTCTCTCTCCCCCCTCTCTCTCTCTCTCTCTCTCTCTCTCTCTCTCCTCAATTCATTTTTATTGATGTCCACATTAAATTTCGCTTTTCATAGCTAACAAAAATTGATACTTTTCTTTCAAATAAAATTCTCTTTGTGATTAATAGCAGCAAAAAGTATTCATTTTTATTTTGGTAAGTTTAGGACTTTTCACTGCCTTTTTTTTACTCGCGGAATGCAGAGAAAACTTGAGCTCAGAAAAAAATAATATTGAATATTCTGTATCCTTTTTTTATTTCCTACGCAGACTTTCTCGCACTGTGTATAGAATTACTTTTTATACAGCTTTTATAACAAATTATACTATACAGAGCTTTTATGTTCGCTCACTGACGTCAAGGGTATTCTTTTTTCTTTTTCTTGAAAATTGTACTCTTAGACCGACGATAAAAGATAGAGAGTAACTGTGCAGATAAAAAATTGGAAGATAAAAATTTCTATTGAGATTGAAAATGATTGCCATCAAAATTTAAACAGACATCAGCCGGAAAAAAATTAAAGTGACAGTTGAATGAGTCACCAGTTTTTCCCCCAAAACTAAATATTTTTATGATAAATAATTAATAGATCGCCAAAAATATTAAAATGAAAAATGCAAATGGTATACAGTACAAGATTTATTGTAAATTCAGTTAGAGATTGAAGTTGTCGTAAGTCTTAAAACTCAAGAAGGCTGACATTATTCGCTTCTAAACTTTAAGATTTACGGATTAGACTTGAATGCATAAACAATTTTATTTATTTTTGCATAATATAACTTTTTTATTTATAAATACATGTTAATACCGTACCGTATTCATGAGTTCGAAATGTATGATTACATGCAAATAACATATTTTGCCGGTTTTTGAGTACACAAATAAACATTAAAAAAAATCAAATCCAGTAAACATAATATTAACTTTCATATGGTTTGCTTCCTTTAAACTTTGCCGAACAATAGTTTTATTGCGAAAAATTGTTTTATTTCCTAGTTCTAAAACTCTTAATAGGTTTAATATATTTTTTGCTAATATTGCTTATAAATTGTTTAGTATTGAAGTAGAAAACCCCAAAAAAACATATTAAGTTATAATTTAATTTGAAATAATTCGAAGAATTTTAATGGTGGTATAACTTTGGGAAAGAGTTATTACCACAAGTGCCAAAGAATTCATCTGTAAAGTTGGTGGCAATTGATTATTTATTGATTTTAAGTATTATTTAATGCCAGTATGTTTACGCAATCCTATACCTCCCTCTGTATGTTAATATCTCAAACCTAACTTAGATTGCCATTAACAAATTCATAAGAAGAATTATCATAACAATTTTCGTTAAAACATTAACTTTATTGAGTACGGTAGTTATAGATTGAGTGGATAACTCTAATGATTTTATGTTTAAAATATATTAAATGCATTGAAAATTTTGTTTAAAATACTTAGCAACCAAATTGTACTCTTTAGGGTAAAATTTATTGATCAGTCGGAATAAAAATAATTTTTATTAAAAGTTCGTAAGCACACATGAATGATTATATTTTTTTCGCAAATATTAACCAATCTTATGAATTGGTTTTCGAGTATTATTGACAAAAAGTTTATTGAAAAATAATATATTGTTTAAACAATATAAAACTATTTTGTATTATTATGTTGTACTATAAATTTAATAATTACAGAAATATATATCACAGCATATAAGCGAAGAGAATCAGCCTTCAAAATTTTTTTTAAGTGATAATTTTTTAAGATAAGGACATTTTTTAACTATTAATACTTTAAAAATTCCAATAGGAAAAATTCCAATAGGAAAAATTCTTACGAAGGAAAAACATGTATTAGACAAAACATTTTTTATGTTAATAACTTTTAGAGATAGAGCAATGTTTTTTTAAGTTTCAAATTTATTCAGTGTTCGTTAAACTTACTAACAAATTAACTTTACGTTATTTATCCAATAGTAGTACAGTATTTAGTAGAGTTTGCACACTTAAAAGTGAGAATAAATGAAATCGGTATTAATGAATTGGAAAATAATAATTAACATCAAAACTATTAAGTTTTTGTTATTTGCGATAAAAGCATTAATTATTTTCTTTACTAAAAGTTAACTAAATATATTCATTAATAAAATACATTTATCAATGAATTCTTATTTTGATTTAATTGTGATTGAGCTCGAACTTGAGTTTTCGGATTTGTTTAGCTTTCCTGTTCTTAGCATTCATTCGATTACGTGTTTTCGACAGAACAGTTTTCAATGTCATCGGTAGATTTGTCAGTTAAAATCCTAGCTAATCAAATATATAGAATGGCAGTGGTCTGTTTGACAGACAATGAAACTTTAAATTTTTACATACTAAGTAGAGTCAAAATATTAGCATTTATAGCAAATAAAAATAGCGCTATAAATAGCATTAATAAATGAACAAAATAGCACTTAAAATAGCATTTATATTTTTTAAAAATTACTTAAATGTTAAAGCATAATATTTTTTCTTTAACAATTTTCGAAATATTCATTAATTTATTTGATAATGAAATTTTAAAATATGCTGTACTGGGAAAAATTATGAGGAAGAGGCAACAAAAACTACTCAGATTTAAACGACAATTTTTCGATTTCAAGAATAATAGCATTTATAATTAAAAATAACAATTAACAGCATTTATAAATGAGCCTAAAACCACTACAAACTATGTAATTCGTGGACATATATCAATTTTATACTTCGAATATGAAACAAAAATATGAAAGTAGCATTTGCTATCTTTTTGACTCTCTAATACTAAGTTATACGTCGAAAGCACATCGTTTTACGCAAATTTGGCTAAATTAAATTTTTGCACACAGATTATTGGTGTGTATTAGAGGTTGAAAAATATT
>JAQIXJ010002495.1:0-15664 GCA_034700185.1 Phthiracarus laevigatus | reverse complement strand
ACTTGAAATTAAAATTTAAAATCAAATTGCTTCAGCAAACGAATTATTCAGATAGAAGTATAATTAAATTAGATTATAAATAATAAAATCAAACGACTTCTCAGTTTTATCAAATATAAAATAAGAAGTATCAGTAAATATAAATGAATATTATTTATTGAATTTAATAAAATACAATTTATCTCTAATTTAGATCGACTGACTTTAACTGAAATGCAAATACATCAGATTTATAATCATAATGTTACATCTTATATAAAGAAAAGCGACAAAAGCTAAATATCATTACAAAAAAGTTATATTTTAGACTTTTATCATTTGAAAAACATTGAATAAGACAATTATTATTCATATAAATAATTTGTCATCAAAGATGTTAGAAACGTAATTAACATATACCAAAAATTAGATCAATTTTCAGGGTTTTATAACTTGAATGGCATATTTTTGAAGATAATCCTTAAAAAACCTGGTATTAGAGAAACAATATGAAATCACTCTTTATTGCACAAATAAATAAAAATAAACTTTAATTATTGTGGTTATAATTTAAATATGTTTGCAAATTACTGTTTAGTTTTGTGATTTCTTAAGCCATTTAAAAACAAGTTTGATATAGTCATAATATCTGAGTTTTCTATTTAAATTTTAATAAGTTTATGGTCACTCACTTCTTTTATTCGCTTGCTCCTTTTTTTTAATATTGTTTTTTCTGTAATAAAATAAAAATTAAAATAATAGAAGATGAAATAAACTTTAATTCGCATTATTATCGCTTATTAGCGACAGACAGACAGACAGACGTCAGCAATTTCGATTTACATTTCAATTTCAAATTTTTAAAAAACTTAATTTTATTATAACTTAATCGATAATAATCACAAAACGCCTCAATATGAATAGTTTTTAAATGAGGGATCAAATTCTGGTCAGTTATCCCTTCATTTAATTATTTCAAAAAGTCATTTTTGACTTTGGTAAATCAAGTTTCACAAAGACATTTTAGTTTTTAATTGAAGTTCATTTGTTACAAAAGAGCAAATTATCAAACAAAAAACAAAACAAGAACCACACATTCTCTTTTTTCTTAAGTAAATACATAATATTGTGATAAACTAAATCATTTTTCAAGATATCAAAAATAAATTAAATAAATTTTTTATTTACTAAAACTATATTTTTTCTGACTGCAAATTTGTAAGATATATGGTTTTAACTATTGTGTCTTTCTGTTTTTTTGTCCGTCTGTCTGTCCGTCGTCGCACTTTTATTTTAATTAATGGATTTTGATCTTTACTTAAATAAAGGGATAATTTACCAATTTCTTACTTTAATAGTCGTTTTGACATATATCTTATGTTAATAAAAGGATTTTTAGCAATTTCATAATATAATAAATGGATTTTATTCTTTACTCAAATAAAGGGTTTTTAAGATTAATAAAGTCAAAATATGCATATAATAAAGTGGCATATGCCGCTATTAACAGAAATAATTGGGATTTTAAGGTCAAAAAGAACATAAAATAAGGTTAAAATAGGCAAAGTTATGCAAAAATGAGAAATAATAATACTAAATATTAAGTGGCATATGCCTGATTTTGTAGTGAAAATAGGGATTTTCAGACTTGATTTGGCAAAATATCATCAAAAGACTGGCCAAAATTGGCAAAATTAGGTTAGAATCACAAAATTTGGTTAATATTGGAAGTAGAATATTCCGGTTTTTGCTGTAAAAATTGTGATTTACAGTCTCAAAGTTGTCGGAAAATTTAGTCAAAATAGGGGAAATTTGGTGAAAATTTCAAAACAATTCTTAAATTCTTATATGCCGCTAATAAACGATAATAATATGATTTGTATTTGATCTCATCTGGTATTAGCATAATGTTTAACTTAGAACAGAAAATTCAATATAAAATAATGGTTGGGAGCGAATGAAAAAAGCATTTTTCTTATTATTGTTTTTAAAAATGTTAAGAAACAATTAAGTCAAAAGTTTGAGGCAAAGTTCATGCAATTAATTTATAATTCACTAATCCATTGTCGTAAATAGTCACTTAAAAATTATTTCAAACAAATCGGGCGCATTATAATCTTCGCCCTAGTTTTACAAAAAAAATTCTAACACAATTAACAAATTTTATTCATCTTACCAGATTTTCGACAAATTGCTTAATTGTGATTTCAATATATCACAACTAAGAAGTACTATTTGAATTATTTGATCACATTGTTGAATTCTTTTAGTGTATGTTATTTTATCCTATAATAATTTTTTGGTTGTCATGTTCTAATGGGAAAGTGTTTTTGAAATCCAAAATTAAAAACTTAAATAATTAATGTATATTATCTTAAAACATAGTCAAATGAATAAAATATGTCAATCTGTCAGCTGCGCAAATTAATAGACTCAACAGTCTCTCAAAAGCTGGTCTTTGAAATTTAATACTTGTAATTTAAACTGTAATTTTTATTAAATAAATAGCTTTATTTAGTGTTTTATTTTTTGACACAATATTATTGGAATACTGAGGCTCAGCGCTTATATTTATTTACCAAAATCTTCTTATTAAAAATTGCTTAGAATTATTTTACAATAATAGATTTTTTAAGCATAAAACATAAACATATTGATTTTACTTTATAAAATAAACAATTTTTAGAAGTTCCACAGTATAAAGTACTATTGTAATATATAAAGAAATACATTGTTTATAATTTATTTGTTACGTATTTAAAACTTTATCAATTTCCGTTGTTGTTAAGTAATATATTAGGAATAAGCTTTTGTAATGGTGTTGTAACGGAACAATTGTGGTTTTTGTTCTTTGAAAATAAAATTTAATTAATTTATTTAGCAAAGAACAATTAAATTTTTATTTATCATGTTTAATATTTTTTATCTGAATGCAAAATGCAGATATATGGATTATATTATTTCTGCACGTTTGTCCGTCTATGCACACTTTCAAGTTAATAAAGACAATTTCTTCTGTACTCTATTAAAGGGACTTCACAAATTTCTTATGTTAATAATTGGATTTTGTTCTTTACTCTAATAAAGGGTTTTCACCATTTTGATACCTTAATAAAGGGATTTTGACCTATTTCTTATGCTAATTAACGTATTTTAAGGACACATTGGACATAAAATAGGGTCAAAAATACAAAAGGTATGATCAAAAATTGGATTTATGGCGACAAAATTGCTCAATATTTTGGCCAAATAAGAGAAATTACACAAAAATTACAAAATTTTAAATCAAAAATTGAGAAGCATATGCCGCTATTTTTTTTTGTAAAACAACAACGTTCAGGCTAAATATAGCCAAATAGAAACAAAAACTCACAAAAATGAATTTATTCAGGCTAAACGGGCTAAAATTTGATAAATATTAAATAGGCTTATGCCGCTATTTACAAAATTTTTGGATTTAAATCAAAAAAATGATGAAAAATCATGTCAAAATTATCAAAATTGGGCAAAAATTACCCACTTTTAAATAAAAAATGGAGTGGCTTATGCCGGTTTATGTAGTGGAAATAAGGATTTACAGACATAAATTTGGAAAATATTACCAAAACCTGATCAAAATTATCAAAACTATGCAAGAATCTCAAAATTTGATTAATATTTTAAATGGAAAATTCCGGTAATTGCTGAAAAAAATGTTTTGCAGTCTCAAAATGGTCTCAAAATTTAAGTTGTCAAAATAGTCAAAAAAGTATATTAATTGGATCAAGTTACAGGTTTAAATGACAAAATATACCTCAAAACATAAATGGCTTCTGATACTTTTGGAGATATTATATTTTAGAAAACGATTTACTATGGCATAGGGTGTTTTTTAAATGCACAAATTTTAATTATTTTCTATAAAAGTAAGATAAAATAATGGTACCGAGTGAACGAAGTAAGCGAGCGACCATATAATTATCTAATTTACTTTGCAAAGTCAAGTATAATGAAATTAGTTTTTAGCTCACTTTGAAAAAGTCAGCTATTGGATTTGGGATGTCCGAGACTCTGTGGACTTTTTTTAGAGGACAAAAATGAGGCAAAAATGAACTAAAAAGGGTCAAAAGTGGGCCAAAACTGAGTCAAAATGGGTCAAAATTGTCTATAATAGGGGAAAAACAGGGCTTATACTGGGTCGAAAATGACTAAAAATTGAGCAAAATTGGCTTAAATAGGGGCAAAAATAACTAATAATGGGGAAAAATGGTCTTTAATTGGGGCAAAACTGGGCTTAATTTGGATCAAAAATGACTAAAAACGGGACAAAATTGGTCAAAATAAACACAAAATAGGTTCAAAAATGGCTAATTTCGTGGCAAATATGAGCAATAATTGGTGTCAAGCGTCTTAATAGTTATACTAAAACACGTTTTGACACGCGCCTATTTGTTTCTATATAACCAGTTTTGATGTTAAATCGTCAACAGCTAAAATAAGAATGAATGAAAAATTCTTTAAAACTCACTGAAGTACTATTTATAACAATGGTTTCAAGCACATTAAAATTTTCATCGAAACAATATTAATTAGAAGTTTTGCTTATTTAAAAATAAAAATCAATAATGTAAGCCAACAATAGATTAAAAGTCAAAGTGAGCGTATTACTAATGTTCATTCTTGTTTTTTACTATATTCATGGGTGCATTAAAGTTAGATCTTAAAAATTATTTAAAAATTTAACTAAAACTATAATTGTAAATTTATATATTTCAACAATTATTTATTTTAATAGATATAACATAAACTCAGATGTTTAAGCGGAATATTTAGCAATTAGTTATGTTGTTTGATATAAAATACTCTTGATCTTGCAAAAGACATTGATGCGCGATTATTATTAAACTGGAAGATAGTATACAGAAAAAAACAAATGTAGATGATGACCCAGTGTTATAGTTGCTAGACTTGTTACAATGAGGTATTGGTTTCTATTCTCATGTGTTCCTTGTTCGTAAGATATGTTTTTATGTAAGGACATTTATGTTCAATTCCGAAGACAAAGTTTGAAGCAAAAAATTCAACATATAGCATAGATGGCAAAGTTCCAGTCATTCTACGGATATCAATATACTTCGGCGTATGTGCTACTACAATGGTTATATATCCCTGAATGTATACAAAGATCTGCATGCAGTTGCTGGGATGCGTTTGATTGCAAACATTTCTAAGTCTTTTGATACATTAATTCGATCCACAAACCACTGATACAAAACCATACCTGACTTGTCCCCAAACCCACCCGACGAATCCCCAAAACCATATGACTTTACCCGAAACTAAACAAACTGATTCCGAAAACTTTAATTAATTTATTTAATTTACTGAATTAAAAAAAAAGAATAAGTGTATAATCATAAGCAGTTTTGTGCTAAAATGTCAAACAAAATTTTATACTTAAGGAATTACTAAGAAAAATATGTGGTATAAATTATCATTAAGAAACAAGTCGATGATTGAAGAAACAATAACCATTAGATGCATACAATTTATGGAAATTAATGAAGGACTGACATAATTTTGTCTCTTTTTGAGTTAAAAGCGCTGATTTTAGATTAAATTATGTTTGTTGGTTGAACCCACTGAAATAAATAAATCGAAAGTTTATTAGTTAAAAAGTGATGATTTTGTAATGAACAAAAAAAGTTTAAAGAGATTAGTGAAAAAATAAGTGACAGAATGCGTGAAATAGAAACTATTTTAATAGATGCGTGAGGGAGATGAATGACTGTGAAACACATGACTATGAGATACGTGACAGATATAAAATGAATTGAAAGTTAGACAGATGTAAAATTCTTAAGGAAAATTGCATTTACTGAAATAAAAATGACACAATACATTTTTTTGTGTGTGACAGTGTTAAAAGTCATTTATGTGATTGCTAATAATTATGATAATTATGTTAAAATCATGATAAAGTATCCTTTGATATCTATTAGAAATTAGGCCTAAATTCTTTTTGTTCGTTTAATTCAATACAAATTACATACAATTACAGAAAAGTAAAATACAAACATCTAATCATCTTGAAAAGTAATGTATGAAGGATTGTTTATTACTCTACAAATCAATTTGCAACTTTTGGCAAGTTCAGGAAAAGAAGACGTAAACACAATTATCTAAAATGGAAATTATTTTAACATTTGTTAATTTAATAAAGAATTAAATAAGTTTCAAAATAACTGGTAAATATTTCACTCTAGAGACAAATGCCTTTTAATAAAAAAAATGGTATTAAATAAGTATTTAAATCTTATTTATTGTTTTTTTAAATCATTTAAGAACTGTTATATTAAAGTATTTATAATATAAGTCTAAACAACTTTTGAATAATGTAATTTTATTAGTTTAAGATCACAATAAATTATTAAATAACCTGAATTTTTAAATATATGTATCTGGTATTTTACTTTGTGTCGAGATTATAACAATGAAGTTTTATTCTTTTAATTTATAAAGGATATTTTCAAAAATATTTTTCTTATAATAAAGAGTTTTCTTATGTCAAAAATGTCAGAAATTGGAAGGAAAAAAACTAAAACTTGAAAATTTTTAGCTCACTTTGAAAAAGTTAGCTATTGGATTTGACATGTCTGTGACTCTGTGTGTCTGTAGACTTTTTTTAGATCACAAAAATCATACAATAATAAACATAACTGGGCCATAACTGAGTCAAAATGTTCTAAAATTGTTTTAAATAAGGGCAAAACTGGGCTTAACTTTGGTCAAAAATGGTTAATACCGTGGAAAATATGAGTATGTTTTGGTGTCACGCGTCTTACTAATTATACTAAAACCCGTTATGACACGCGGCTACTTGTGTCTTTAAGCACAATTTTTGATGTTTCCTCGTCGGAATCTAAACTATAAATGATTAAAAATACTCTAAACATACACTGAAGTACTATTTATAACAATGTTTTAAAGTACATAAAAATTTTTATCGAAACAATAATAATTAAAAGGTTTGTTTATTTAAAACTAGAAATCCATAATATAAGCCAATAATAGATTTAAAGTCAAAGTGATCGAATTACTAATGTTCATTCTTGTTTTAAAATTTGGATATACAACCAAAATTCAAAATGTTTTAAAATAAAGCTAATATCTCGATCAATGCAACCAAAAATCATGTTATTTTCGTCAATTAAACAGAAACAATCGCTTTAAAACAAAAAATAATTAATACTTCAGAGAAATTAGCAAAACACATTGAGAAAGGTACACAGTTATTAAAAGTTTCGTAATATTTTAAAAATGAAAAAACCAAAAGTAAGAAATTTAAATTTCAACAGCAGAATTAAATATAATATTCATATTCATATTCGTTATATATTAATATCTACACGTTTTAGAAAAATAATTATTTCGGAACTTGAATAAAGGAATACAAGTTATTTCCAATGGAATTTAATTCCCTTTTTTTAACATCTGAAAAATAAAATACTCATTTTTCTTGGTAAATAAGATTAAGCGGCCTAACAAATGAACTAGAAATGTTTATTGATAGATTTTTTACAAGTTAACTAAACATGTTAAATAGATTTTAAAACCAGACAAATGCAAACCTAACAAGTAATAATAATGGGACTAATTCAAAACCATTCTGGTGGGAATCCCAAAGTTTTTTACAAATTATTTTGATTTACCTTGTTTTAAGTTAAGGCCATAATAATAATAAATAGTATAATCCATTTTTAAATATAGCATTAAACTATTTTTTTCCAGATGAAAAACTTATTTGATTAATATAAATTTTTTTTAATTTAAATTTCAATTGTTTCTATTTCGTTGAATATTAAAGGAATGAATTATGGTCTGTGATACTGTAACCAAACTTGATCAAAAAATTTTTACACTTAGTATTTCTTTTTCACTTAAATGTTGAGCATATGTATTTCAAACTGAAATAAGTTAGATTAAATTTGTGTAAATAAATAGAGATAAGAATGTAGTCAATTTGTGTTTCTGTGGAACCAGTGATTTCTATTTGACTGTTGATGCTTTTATCTCTTTTGTAAATGACTAGTAATGTAACTTAATTTGAAAAAATGTTAGTAAAACATAATTCTCTCTTCTGTGAGTTATAAAATATTGACATTCCTAAAATATTATTGAGGAAGATGTAAAACTTAGGAAAAACATAGATAGGCAGTTTAGCATCGTTTGTTGTTTTTGTGCTAATAATCCCTGAAAGTTTGTTATGTATGTTGTCATGCGACAAATTAGGAGGCTTTAAAACGTGCGCATTACTGCTTATATAGCTTCGAAATATAAAGAAATGTTCTTCAAAATGAAATTTATTTTATTTATTAGTTTTTCGTTATCGTTATACACTGAAATACAGACTTTTGTTGAATTTTTATATATTTTCTTCTTGATCAATAAAAAAAGTATCTTCATTTCTTTCAAAAATACCAGCTTATACTACAGCTTATCTCTGTAAGTCCGCACTCCCAAATATTGTTTGGCATTAAGTTTTTAGCTAAGTGCATATTAAAATATACATTAGAGTTTGATACTTGATATGGAATTTTACGAAGTACGTTACCTTCAATTTTAACAAAATTTCTTCGGTTTGCATTTCAAATTTTGAAAATAGAAATAAACGAACAAATAATAGCGATAGAATTACACTAACCCATATAGTTTCTCTTTATTACTTTAATAATGTCGTTTGAAATTATTTTAATTTTTAGCTTTGGTAACACAGCCAATCAAACAGAAAAGTAGGGATTCAACAAATTTAAGTCACCAGTTTGAAGGGCTTAATTTCGCAATACTTGTTTTGTTAACAATTTAAATTATCAAAATTTGTACAATAAAAAGTACTTCATTTGATGTTGGTGTTGAACAGCTCTATTTTAAAGTTTCGCTGTATTTCT
Organism: Phthiracarus laevigatus; assembly: GCA_034700185.1. Lineage (NCBI taxonomy): Eukaryota > Metazoa > Arthropoda > Arachnida > Sarcoptiformes > Phthiracaridae > Phthiracarus > Phthiracarus laevigatus. The sequence goes on along the minus strand of JAQIXJ010002495.1, from coordinate 6,758 downwards.
CTGGAATTCAACTGTTGTATTTAGATAGGTAGTTTCACTTTTTTTATTGTTAATATATCGATAATTAATATTTTTTCAACTGGTAGTACATATTAATTTAAATGTTAAGTCAAACTTGTTTTTAAACTATTTCTATATTTATTTTTATATCTTATTTTTTTATTTTGATAAATTATATTTATTTGTTCCAAAAATTTTTCATATTCAATTTAAATATTTACTTTCAAAATTAAAAAATATTAAACATAAATAATAATAGAAGTAGTTTTTATTTAAACTGAAGTATTTAATTAATTTTGAACTTTAAACTTGTGCATTCTTGAGCTTTCTTTTTATCAAAGTCCTATTTGGATAAAAGCCAATACATTATCAAATCCACATTTATGATTATTAAGTGATTGAACTGTTTATTATTAAGCTAGAAAAAAAGCCTTAAATAATGCTCCAACTTTGTCAACGGTATGATCGTTAAAAATTTATTAATTCTATTTTTACTTTTCATAAGTTAAACTATTACAAAATCGTTTATAATTTAAATTAAAAAGTAATATTCATTCTTAATTTTATTTTAAAAATTCAAAAAACAAGCATTTAACAGACAAACAAATTCTTTAATAGATTAAATCTGTTAAAAATAAAAGCTTTATAGCAAAGTGTTTTTATTTAAAATATATTTAAATTCTAAAATCATACACAGGTTCTGAGAGCTTATAAAAACTGAATATAAAAATGAGATTTCATAACGAAGACAAAATAAATGGGATGTTGTGTACTTTCCCGGAAGTATTGTTGGCGTAGTTATTTCAAAGTTGTTAAACTATTATTGCATACAATTTAAAACTTATTATTGTCTATCCGAATAAAAAACAGTTTGTTCTCTGTATAATAATTAATGTCTTATTTTATCTTAAATATCTTAAGTATTTATATGTTTAGTATGTTTAGTAGGTTTGGTAGGTTCGGTATGTTCGGTATGTTCGGTTGGATTGGTAGTTTTGGTAAGTTAGGAAGGTTTGGTAGGTTTTGTAGGTTTGGTATGTTTGGTAGGTTAGGTTGGAATATAAAGTTTAGATTATATAAAAAATATACATTTTGCTAATTTTCAAATTTCATGTATATGTAAGGAGATTTAATTGTAATTTTCTTATTTTATGACGTTAATAAACTTTGTGTTGTCAAACAAATAACTTTGTATACAATACCCAATAATTTATAAATGATTTTTATTAGCAAAACTAATAAGAAAATTATGAATAATAATTTAGTGTTTGATAGGATATACTCAATAAATTCTCAAAATCAAAAAATAATAAAAAAATTAATACAGCCATTAACTGAGTAATAAACTTGTATTAATTAATACTTAAATTTTGAGTTTAATACCAGTTTCTTGAATAATACATTAGTTTAAGTTACTAATCATTTTGAATATTGTTAACACTCTACTAATACCGCCATTTAATACCCGATTATAATACGTATAAAATAAACATTAGATTTTTAATGCCATCAAATACTTTTACCAAAAACATCGCGAATATTACAAATACAATATAACAAGAATAATGAATTAATTTATTTTAAATTTTTATTCTAATTTAATTTACTGTTTTTTATCCTTAAAATCATGTTTATCATAACCCATAAGATTATTACCGCAATGTATACGAAACGGTCGTCTTTTTCTATTGGCAGCAACATCTGTTCGGTGCAATCTCTTACCATAACCCTTATGGCTTCTTCCCATATCCTGTGGTCTTCTTGTTTTAGAACTAATGCCGCGTCTTTTATGTGCACTAACTCTTCGGTGGTTTTCCACAATGGGTTGAGATTTAACTAGTCTTATGTTTAGTTTACCATTTGATTGATCCTTAATAATTGCTTTGCTTTCTTCAATATCTGATTGATTAATGGTATCGCTAATGATAATATCATTTAATGGTTGTTCCGTTTGTTTCAACTGATTTGCATTGTCGTCATTCACATCTAACATGATATACATGTCTTCATTCAATTGCGGAGAATTGTTATTTTCATTGTCATTATTGTTGTTTCGCTTTTCAGTGAACGGTGTCTGTGAATCATTTTGTTGAACAATGTTATAATTATCATCAAATTCAATATTTGGTAATTCTATAGCAGGTTCCTCATTACCAATGCCATCGTTTTCGTCTTTTAATTTGTTATTATTTTCCTTTGCAATATTATTATCGTCTTCGCTATTCTTATTAATGTCCAGAATATGTCCATTATCGTCATCACCATTATTTTCGCTATCATCAGGAGGAGAGGACTGTTCCGTGTCATTATGATCATCTATACTAATACTTGGCGTATCATCGACTGGTGTCACTATTGGAGAATTACTATTTACGAAGATATCGTCTATAAGATTTGGCGATAAAGGGCTATCTTCTTGAATACTTGGCGAAAAACTGCTAGAAAGCGAAACATTGAGCTCACTGTTGTCTATTACTGACTCAACTGGCGAATCATTTGTCGTATTATCCTCAGTTTTAGCATCTTGTTCTTCCATACCAACCATTGACTCTATCACTGGGGATGTAAGCATTATCGGCGAATCATTCGTTTCGTTTTCGGTACCATTTAGTGCTCCGATAATTATTTTGCTGGAATCTTCGTCATTCCGTTTATTCGAGTCATTTACAGGTTGAACTAATGCTTCTTTTTCTCCATTATTTTCACCATTTTCTTTCTTTTTTTGTTCATTTGTTGAATTAGAGGTATTTTTATTTTTGTTTTTATCGTCTTTTTTACTGCTATTATTATCATCAGATCTGTTGGGATTATTATTTTTCTCCATAAATATTTTGCAAAGAACTGATTTTATCGCTAACTTTTGTTTTTAATTTTTTAGAATGTTTTATTTTTTAAACAATAGTTTTACTTAATTATACTGAGATACATAGTTTTATTGAAAAATATATAAACAATAGTAATCATTGTTGACATTTGAAAAGTTTTCGTTTTAAGTTGAAACTCGGATTTAAGTTGAATATGGGTTTTAATGCGGAATAAACACATTTTAAAATATTATCATCACATATAAAAAACATTCATATAGAGCTCACTTATTTATCTATAATAAAGACATATTGTGTAGCTATTTATGGATTTTTTGATTTAGAAAAGAAGATAAGCTTTATTTCATAGTAAAATAAACTGGAATTTAAACTATTTAAGGTTAGATAAAATATACCAGTAAAAAAGTACAGATTAGTTGATACTATAAACTAACTATTTGTGTGTTATTTGATTGTCATATTTAGATTACATTTAATTAAAGGAACGCAAATATTTATCATCAAGTTTTTAATTCAAGTTATTTTTAATTTCTGATTTTCATTTAATACTAAAATTAGTTATCTAATAAAAAAAGATCTTTAAAATATTATTTTTAAAGTGATATATTAACTGCATTAACAAAGTTATAAATATAAAATATAATCATTTCTTGATAATCTTAACGAATTTCTGTCGTCCACAATAAGAGTAACCAAAGCCTACATCACTATAAACACACCAATCGAGAGGACAACGTCCTTCATTGGTAGCATTTCTTTCCGGTACTGAACAACGATACAGATTTCCATCATGACATGGATCGTTGGGTTGAGATTCCAAATACTTTGCTTGTCTCTACTCTCCACAAAATTATCCCAACTTTGCTTTACATTTGCATGCGTTAACAGTTGCTTAGAAATATACTAAATAAAATTATATGATTTAAATTTAATAATTATCAAATCAAATTTATCTTACATAGAGCTAAACCGCAACACAAAAGTATATAAAATATATTATTTGACATTGTGTAATGGGTTTTAATAAAATTTTAATAATTTATAATAAACTTTTCAGAATCTTAGAAACTTAAAATAATTTTTTTTCAATACTTCGAGTATTTATACTAAATTTTCAAAACATTTATCTTGTTATCAATCAATTATTTCATTCTAGTGTTTAAAACATTGGTGAGAAACTTTAAATAAATAAGATTTTGCGAATAAATAACACATTAACTATTACAACATTTGAAGCAAAGCTATAATTATTGATAATTTACAAATAAATGTTGTTAAAACTAAGATCATAGCAAAATTCTTGCATGAATTGCAATTATATTACAAGAGCATGAAATAATTACTGAAACAATAAATTAAACATAAAATTACATTAGGTTTTATCAAAGTTGAAATAAATGGATTATTTTATTATACTTTTTTATCTTATTCTTTTAATTATTCATATAATAAATTAATATAACTATTTTATGAAATAGATTGCATATTTTGAGTTTGAAATTTACTTAACGTTGTTTTATATTTATAAAATTATTGCACACAACAATTATTGCTATTATTTGATTTGTTTCATACAATTTCTAAAAACAATAAAATATAATGATTTAAATAAGATAAACGTTTTTAAAATTGTATATAAGTTGCGAACAGTAAGACTAAAAATTACAAATCTTTGAAAAAAAGAAAAATTAAATACTAAACTTGTTTTAGAAAATAAAAAATGTTCATTACGATGTCTAGTAATATATTTAAAATATTTTTGTGCTTCGGTTTGTCTATATGTAAGTTGATTTTGATGAATTTAAAATTGATATAGGATTAAAATTTAATCATATATTTTTATTTAGTCTATTTCTCTGCTACTGGTAAGGCATGCAAATGTAAAGCAAAGTTGGGATACTTTTGTGGAGAGGAGAGAGAATCAAAATATTTGGAATCTCAACTCAATGATCCATGTCGTGATGGAAATCTATATCGTTGTTCAGTACCTGAAAGAAATGCTACCAATGAAGGACGTTGTCCTCTCGATTGGTGTGTTTATAGTGATGTAGGCTTTGGTGACTCTTATTGTGGACGACAGAAATTCGTTAACATTATTAAGAACTAATTATTTTCATATTTAAAGTTTGCTAAAGCAATACTGTATCACTTTTAAAATAATATTTTTAATTTCTATGTTTCATAAGACTTTTTGTATTAAATAAAATTAAATTCACGATATTAAAATTCTAAATTGAAATTTAACTAGAATTTAAAATTTTTTATCTATGAAATAAAATTATTAAACGTAGAAAATTAATATATGTTTTTTTTAATTATGTGTGATAAAAGTGTTATTACAGTGTTATGGTCAAACTATTGGCATCATTGAATCTATAATTTTTTTCTGGTTTATTTAATCAACGCTCACTATATTTTCGAATTTATTTTTAATTTTTAGTCCGAGCCATATTCTGTAACTCAATGAAGGGTTAAAAAAGTGGTTATTATTTCAGCTTGAAACCATAACTGATTATTAGAGTCAAAATAATAGTATTTATAGCATACAAAAATAAGGCCATAAATGAATGAACAAAATAGCCCTTAAAAATAGCATTTATAAATTTTTCAAAACTACTTAAAAGTTGAAATATAATGTATTTTTCTTCAAATTAACATTTTTCTAAAAATCTCTCTTAGTTTATTTTATAATAAAGTTTAAAAAAGTTTTTTTAAAATTAAGTTATTAGGAATTTTTGGTAGTATTTGAAAACAAATTTGGACAAGGGGTAACAAAAACTAATCAGATTTAAATGACAAATATTTCGATTTCTAGGAAAATAGCATTTGTATGGTTTTATAGCTTTTATCATTAAAAGTAGCAGTTAATAGCATTTATAAATGGAGCTAAAACAACTCCAAACTATGTAATTCGTGCTCATATAACAATTATATGCTTATACAGTGAAATACGAATGAAAGTCAAAGTTATTCATAACTAATTTGATTAATAGTGATCCGAATCGATAATAATTATTGAATCAGAGTCGTCTACATATGATTTACAAAGCAAAGCAATAAAAATTTTGCCGCTTTTAACTTAGTTTTGAACATTTACTATTTACGTATTTCTCTATAATTTATGAAACAATAAAGTAGCAAATGCTATCTTTTTGACTTTCTAGTTATAAGTATTGTTGAAAATATAAATATGAGAATATTAAGAATATATAAAGTTATACGGTCATAAAATTGTTATTTACCCGCGAAGCGGGTTTCTAACTAGTTTATACTATTTGCTTATAACATTACTTAAGAAAGTTTGCAATTTTGAAATTATTTATCTATTTTGTAATCATTTTTATTTTACCATCAAAAAAATTAATTAAACTTCCTTGGATCAAAAGAGTGAGCCAAATAGATGTTGCCAAATGAACCATACAATTTATTTGTGTGGTGTATTTGATTTCCCATACCAAACTTCGATATCAAACTATTTTACTGACGCAGAAACCAAATGTGGGTTTTCAGTTCCGTTTAATTGGATGATTATTATGCAATAGAACCTAACAAATTCTGTTCACTAAAGAGTAAGTTCAAAATAGTTAGAACCTTTTTAAAAATAATTCAAATGCAAGTTTCAAAAGTGAGCCTGAGAAGACTGTACAAGTCTGAAAAGGGTTTTCATTGTTGTAATTTATGAAAATGATGTCATATGCATGATTCATTTTTGCGTCATAAAATCAAACATACCTTTAGAACAGTCATTTCTGATACTAGTGATTGAAAATTTTACTCCATTAACGTGGAACGTTAGTGGAATTTGAAAATAGCTCCGGTAATGGAACTTTAGTGGAGTGAAAAAAATTGTATTCAGCGTTAGTGGAACGTTAACCAATTTTTTGCTTCCGTTAATGGAACGTTAGTGAGTTTTTAGTCAGATTTTCAAAATTA